>CAKAJI010000502.1:0-51535 GCA_916610255.1 Lasioglossum lativentre
AGGTATTTTCAATGATACACTGCATATTACGTTATTTCATAAGGTATTTTCAATGACACACTGCATATTACTTTATATTGTAATGTATTTTCAATGATACACAGCATATTACATTATATTATAATCTATTTTCAATGATACACAGCATATTACGTTATATTATAAGCCATTTTCAATGATACACTGCATATTACATTATATTATAATGTATTTTCAATGATACACAGCATAATACGTTATAGTATAAGGTATTTTCAATGATACACTGCATATTACGTTATATTATAAGCCATTTTCAATGATAGACTGCAAATATTACGTTATATTATAAGGTATTTTCAATGATACACTGCATATTACATTATATTATAAGGTATTTTCAATGATACACTGCATATTACATTATATTATAAGGTATTTTCAATGATACACTGCATATTACGTTATATTATAAGGTATTTTCAATGATACACTGCATATTACGTTATATTATAAGCCATTTTCAATGATAGACTGCAAATATTACGTTATATTATAAGGTATTTTCAATGATACACTGGATATTACATTATATTATAAGGTATTTTCAATGATACACTGCATATTACGGTATATTATAAGGTATTTTCAATGATACACTGCATATTACGTTATATTATAAGCCATTTTCAATGATACACTGCATATTACATTATATTATAATGTATTTTCAATGATACACAGCATAATACGTTATAGTATAAGGTATTTTCAATGATACACGTAATATTACGTTATTTTATAAGGTATTTTCAATGATACACTGCATACTACGTTATATTATAAGGTATTTTCAATGATACACAGCACAATACGTAATAGTATAAGGTATTTTCAATGATACACTGCATATTACGTTATTTTATAAGGTATTTTCAATGATACACTGCATATTACATTATATTATAAGGTATTTTCAATGATACACTGCATATTACGGTATATTATAAGGTATTTTCAATGATACACTGCATATTACGTTATATTATAAGCCATTTTCAATGATACACTGCATATTACATTATATTATAATGTATTTTCAATGATACACAGTATAATACGTTATGGTATAAGGTATTTTCAATGATACACTGCATATTACGTTATTTTATAAGGTATTTTCAATGATACACTGCATATTACGTTATATTATAAGGTATTTTCAATGATACACTGCATAATACGTAATAGTATAAGGTATTTTCAATGATACACTGCATATTACGTTATTTCATAAGGTATTTTCAATGACACACTGCATATTACTTTATATTGTAATGTATTTTCAATGATACACAGCATATTACATTATATTATAATCTATTTTCAATGATACACAGCATATTACGTTATATTATAAGCCATTTTCAATGATACACTGCATATTACATTATATTATAATGTATTTTCAATGATACACAGCATAATACGTTATAGTATAAGGTATTTTCAATGATACACTGCATATTACGTTATATTATAAGCCATTTTCAATGATAGACTGCAAATATTACGTTATATTATAAGGTATTTTCAATGATACACTGCATATTACATTATATTATAAGGTATTTTCAATGATACACTGCATATTACATTATATTATAAGGTATTTTCAATGATACACTGCATATTACGTTATATTATAAGGTATTTTCAATGATACACTGCATATTACGTTATATTATAAGCCATTTTCAATGATAGACTGCAAATATTACGTTATATTATAAGGTATTTTCAATGATACACTGGATATTACATTATATTATAAGGTATTTTCAATGATACACTGCATATTACGGTATATTATAAGGTATTTTCAATGATACACTGCATATTACGTTATATTATAAGCCATTTTCAATGATACACTGCATATTACATTATATTATAATGTATTTTCAATGATACACAGCATAATACGTTATAGTATAAGGTATTTTCAATGATACACGTAATATTACGTTATTTTATAAGGTATTTTCAATGATACACTGCATATTACGTTATATTATAAGGTATTTTCAATGATACACAGCACAATACGTAATAGTATAAGGTATTTTCAATGATACACTGCATATTACGTTATTTTATAAGGTATTTTCAATGATACACCGCATATTACTTTATATTATAAGGTATTTTCAATGATACACTGCATATTACGTTATATTATAAGCCATTTTCAATGATAGACTGCAAATATTACGTTATATTATAAGGTATTTTCAATGATACACTGCATATTACATTATATTATAAGGTATTTTCAATGATACACTGCATATTACGGTATATTATAAGGTATTTTCAATGATACACTGCATATTACGTTATATTATAAGCCATTTTCAATGATACACTGCATATTACATTATATTATAATGTATTTTCAATGATACACAGTATAATACGTTATAGTATAAGGTATTTTCAATGATACACTGCATATTACATTATTTTATAAGGTATTTTCATTGATACACTGCATATTACGTTATATTATAAGGTATTTTCAATGATACACTGCATATTACGTTATATTATAAGCCATTTTCAATGATAGACTGCAAATATTACGTTATATTATAAGGTATTTTCAATGATACACTGGATATTACATTATATTATAAGGTATTTTCAATGATACACTGCATATTACGGTATATTATAAGGTATTTTCAATGATACACTGCATATTACGTTATATTATAAGCCATTTTCAATGATACACTGCATATTACATTATATTATAATGTATTTTCAATGATACACAGCATAATACGTTATAGTATAAGGTATTTTCAATGATACACGTAATATTACGTTATTTTATAAGGTATTTTCAATGATACACTGCATATTACGTTATATTATAAGGTATTTTCAATGATACACAGCACAATACGTAATAGTATAAGGTATTTTCAATGATACACTGCATATTACGTTATTTTATAAGGTATTTTCAATCATACACTGCATATTACATTATATTATAAGGTATTTTCAATGATACACTGCATATTACGGTATATTATAAGGTATTTTCAATGATACACTGCATATTACGTTATATTATAAGCCATTTTCAATGATACACTGCATATTACATTATATTATAATGTATTTTCAATGATACACAGTATAATTCGTTATGGTATAAGGTATTTTCAATGATACACTGCATATTACGTTATTTTATAAGGTATTTTCAATGATACACTGCATATTACGTTATATTATAAGGTATTTTCAATGATACACTGCATAATACGTAATAGTATAAGGTATTTTCAATGATACACTGCATATTACGTTATTTCATAAGGTATTTTCAATGACACACTGCATATTACTTTATATTGTAATGTATTTTCAATGATACACAGCATATTACATTATATTATAATCTATTTTCAATGATACACAGCATATTACGTTATATTATAAGCCATTTTCAATGATACACTGCATATTACATTATATTATAATGTATTTTCAATGATACACAGCATAATACGTTATAGTATAAGGTATTTTCAATGATACACTGCATATTACGTTATATTATAAGCCATTTTCAATGATAGACTGCAAATATTACGTTATATTATAAGGTATTTTCAATGATACACTGCATATTACATTATATTATAAGGTATTTTCAATGATACACTGCATATTACATTATATTATAAGGTATTTTCAATGATACACTGCATATTACGTTATATTATAAGGTATTTTCAATGATACACTGCATATTACGTTATATTATAAGCCATTTTCAATGATAGACTGCAAATATTACGTTATATTATAAGGTATTTTCAATGATACACTGCATATTACATTATATTATAAGGTATTTTCAATGATACACTGCATATTACGTTATATTATAAGGTATTTTCAATGATACACTGCATATTACGTTATATTATAAGGTATTTTCAATGATACACAGCACAATACGTAATAGTATAAGGTATTTTCAATGATACACTGCATATTACGTTATTTTATAAGGTATTTTCAATGATACACCGCATATTACTTTATATTATAAGGTATTTTCAATGATACACTGCATATTACGTTATATTATAAGCCATTTTCAATGATAGACTGCAAATATTACGTTATATTATAAGGTATTTTCAATGATACACTGCATATTACATTATATTATAAGGTATTTTCAATGATACACTGCATATTACGGTATATTATAAGGTATTTTCAATGATACACTGCATATTACGTTATATTATAAGCCATTTTCAATGATACACTGCATATTACATTATATTATAATGTATTTTCAATGATACACAGCATAATACGTTATAGTATAAGGTATTTTCAATGATACACTGCATATTACGGTATATTATAAGGTATTTTCAATGATACACTGCATATTACGTTATATTATAAGCCATTTTCAATGATACACTGCATATTACATTATATTATAATGTATTTTCAATGATACACAGCATAATACGTTATAGTATAAGGTATTTTCAATGATACACGTAATATTACGTTATTTTATAAGGTATTTTCAATGATACACTGCATATTACGTTATATTATAAGGTATTTTCAATGATACACAGCACAATACGTAATAGTATAAGGTATTTTCAATGATACACTGCATATTACGTTATTTTATAAGGTATTTTCAATGATACACCGCATATTACTTTATATTATAAGGTATTTTCAATGATACACTGCATATTACGTTATATTATAAGCCATTTTCAATGATAGACTGCAAATATTACGTTATATTATAAGGTATTTTCAATGATACACTGCATATTACATTATATTATAAGGTATTTTCAATGATACACTGCATATTACGGTATATTATAAGGTATTTTCAATGATACACTGCATATTACGTTATATTATAAGCCATTTTCAATGATACACTGCATATTACATTATATTATAATGTATTTTCAATGATACACAGTATAATACGTTATAGTATAAGGTATTTTCAATGATACACTGCATATTACATTATTTTATAAGGTATTTTCAATGATACACTGCATATTACGTTATATTATAAGGTATTTTCAATGATACACTGCATATTACGTTATATTATAAGCCATTTTCAATGATAGACTGCAAATATTACGTTATATTATAAGGTATTTTCAATGATACACTGGATATTACATTATATTATAAGGTATTTTCAATGATACACTGCATATTACGGTATATTATAAGGTATTTTCAATGATACACTGCATATTACGTTATATTATAAGCCATTTTCAATGATACACTGCATATTACATTATATTATAATGTATTTTCAATGATACACAGCATAATACGTTATAGTATAAGGTATTTTCAATGATACACGTAATATTACGTTATTTTATAAGGTATTTTCAATGATACACTGCATATTACGTTATATTATAAGGTATTTTCAATGATACACAGCACAATACGTAATAGTATAAGGTATTTTCAATGATACACTGCATATTACGTTATTTTATAAGGTATTTTCAATCATACACTGCATATTACATTATATTATAAGGTATTTTCAATGATACACTGCATATTACATTATATTATAATGTATTTTCAATGATACACTGCATAATACGTAATAGTATAAGGTATTTTCAATGATACACTGCATATTACGTTATTTCATAAGGTATTTTCAATGACACACTGCATATTACTTTATATTGTAATGTATTTTCAATGATACACAGCATATTACATTATATTATAATCTATTTTCAATGATACACAGCATATTACGTTATATTATAAGCCATTTTCAATGATACACTGCATATTACATTATATTATAATGTATTTTCAATGATACACAGCATAATACGTTATAGTATAAGGTATTTTCAATGATACACTACATATTACGTTATATTATAAGCCATTTTCAATGATAGACTGCAAATATTACGTTATATTATAAGGTATTTTCAATGATACACTGCATATTACATTATATTATAAGGTATTTTCAATGATACACTGCATATTACATTATATTATAAGGTATTTTCAATGATACACTGCATATTACGTTATATTATAAGGTATTTTCAATGATACACTGCATATTACGTTATATTATAAGCCATTTTCAATGATAGACTGCAAATATTACGTTATATTATAAGGTATTTTCAATGATACACTGCATATTACATTATATTATAAGGTATTTTCAATGATACACTGCATATTACGTTATATTATAAGGTATTTTCAATGATACACTGCATATTACGATATATTATAAGCCATTTTCAATGATAGACTGCAAATATTACGTTATATTATAAGGTATTTTCAATGATACACTGGATATTACATTATATTATAAGGTATTTTCAATGATACACTGCATATTACGGTATATTATAAGGTATTTTCAATGATACACTGCATATTACGTTATATTATAAGCCATTTTCAATGATACACTGCATATTACATTATATTATAATGTATTTTCAATGATACACAGCATAATACGTTATAGTATAAGGTATTTTCAATGATACACGTAATATTACGTTATTTTATAAGGTATTTTCAATGATACACTGCATATTACGTTATATTATAATCCATTTTCAATGATAGACTGCAAATATTACGTTATATTATAAGGTATTTTCAATGATACACTGCATATTACATTATATTATAAGGTATTTTCAATGATACACTGCATATTACGGTATATTATAAGGTATTTTCAATGATACACTGCATATTACGTTATATTATAAGCCATTTTCAATGATACACTGCATATTACATTATATTATAATGTATTTTCAATGATACACAGTATAATACGTTATAGTATAAGGTATTTTCAATGATACACTGCATATTACATTATTTTATAAGGTATTTTCAATGATACACTGCATATTACGTTATATTATAAGGTATTTTCAATGATACACTGCATATTACGTTATATTATAAGCCATTTTCAATGATAGACTGCAAATATTACGTTATATTATAAGGTATTTTCAATGATACACTGGATATTACATTATATTATAAGGTATTTTCAATGATACACTGCATATTACGGTATATTATAAGGTATTTTCAATGATACACTGCATATTACGTTATATTATAAGCCATTTTCAATGATACACTGCATATTACATTATATTATAATGTATTCTCAATGATACACAGCATAATACGTTATAGTATAAGGTATTTTCAATGATACACGTAATATTACGTTATTTTATAAGGTATTTTCAATGATACACTGCATATTACGTTATATTATAAGGTATTTTCAATGATACACAGCACAATACGTAATAGTATAAGGTATTTTCAATGATACACTGCATATTACGTTATTTTATAAGGTATTTTCAATCATACACTGCATATTACATTATATTATAAGGTATTTTCAATGATACACTGCATATTACGGTATATTATAAGGTATTTTCAATGATACACTGCATATTACGTTATATTATAAGCCATTTTCAATGATACACTGCATATTACATTATATTATAATGTATTTTCAATGATACACAGTATAATTCGTTATGGTATAAGGTATTTTCAATGATACACTGCATATTACGTTATTTTATAAGGTATTTTCAATGATACACTGCATATTACGTTATATTATAAGGTATTTTCAATGATACACTGCATAATACGTAATAGTATAAGGTATTTTCAATGATACACTGCATATTACGTTATTTCATAAGGTATTTTCAATGACACACTGCATATTACTTTATATTGTAATGTATTTTCAATGATACACAGCATATTACATTATATTATAATCTATTTTCAATGATACACAGCATATTACGTTATATTATAAGCCATTTTCAATGATACACTGCATATTACATTATATTATAATGTATTTTCAATGATACACAGCATAATACGTTATAGTATAAGGTATTTTCAATGATACACTGCATATTACGTTATATTATAAGCCATTTTCAATGATAGACTGCAAATATTACGTTATATTATAAGGTATTTTCAATGATACACTGCATATTACATTATATTATAAGGTATTTTCAATGATACACTGCATATTACATTATATTATAAGGTATTTTCAATGATACACTGCATATTACGTTATATTATAAGGTATTTTCAATGATACACTGCATATTACGTTATATTATAAGCCATTTTCAATGATAGACTGCAAATATTACGTTATATTATAAGGTATTTTCAATGATACACTGCATATTACATTATATTATAAGGTATTTTCAATGATACACTGCATATTACGTTATATTATAAGGTATTTTCAATGATACACTGCATATTACGTTATATTATAAGCCATTTTCAATGATAGACTGCAAATATTACGTTATATTATAAGGTATTTTCAATGATACACTGGATATTACATTATATTATAAGGTATTTTCAATGATACACTGCATATTACGGTATATTATAAGGTATTTTCAATGATACACTGCATATTACGTTATATTATAAGCCATTTTCAATGATACACTGCATATTACATTATATTATAATGTATTTTCAATGATACACAGCATAATACGTTATAGTATAAGGTATTTTCAATGATACACTGCATATTACATTATATTATAATGTATTTTCAATGATACACTGCATATTACGGTATATTATAAGGTATTTTCAATGATACAATGCATATTACGTTATATTATAAGCCATTTTCAATGATACACTGCATATTACATTATATTATAATGTATTTTCAATGATACACAGTATAATACGTTATAGTATAAGGTATTTTCAATGATACACTGCATATTACGTTATTTTATAAGGTATTTTCAATGATACACTGCATATTACGTTATATTATAAGGTATTTTCAATGATACACCGCATATTACTTTATATTATAAGGTATTTTCAATGATACACTGCATATTACGTTATATTATAAGCCATTTTCAATGATAGACTGCAAATATTACGTTATATTATAAGGTATTTTCAATGATACACTGCATATTACATTATATTATAAGGTATTTTCAATGATACACTGCATATTACGGTATATTATAAGGTATTTTCAATGATACAATGCATATTACGTTATATTATAAGCCATTTTCAATGATACACTGCATATTACATTATATTATAATGTATTTTCAATGATACACAGTATAATACGTTATAGTATAAGGTATTTTCAATGATACACTGCATATTACGTTATTTTATAAGGTATTTTCAATGATACACTGCATATTACGTTATATTATAAGGTATTTTCAATGATACACTGCATAATACGTAATAGTATAAGGTATTTTCAATGATACACTGCATATTACGTTATTTCATAAGGTATTTTCAACGATACACTGCATATTAAGTTGTATTATAAGATATTTTCAATGATAAACTACATATTACGATATATTATAAGGTATTTTCAATGATACACTGCATATTACGTTATATTATAAGCCATTTTCAATGATACACTGCATATTACATTATATTATAATGTATTTTCAATGATACACAGCATAATACGTTATAGTATAAGGTATTTTCAATGATACACTGCATATTACGTTATATTATAAGCCATTTTCAATGATAGACTGCAAATATTACGTTATATTATAAGGTATTTTCAATGATACACTGCATATTACATTATATTATA
The DNA here is from genome assembly GCA_916610255.1 of Lasioglossum lativentre. Lineage (NCBI taxonomy): Eukaryota > Metazoa > Arthropoda > Insecta > Hymenoptera > Halictidae > Lasioglossum > Lasioglossum lativentre. The sequence goes on from CAKAJI010000502.1 coordinate 9,842, forward strand.
AGGTATTTTCAATGATACACTGCATATTACATTATATTATAAGGTATTTTCAATGATACACTGCATATTACGTTATATTATAAGCCATTTTCAATGATACACTGCATATTACATTATATTATAATGTATTTTCAATGATACACAGCATAATACGTTATAGTATAAGGTATTTTCAATGATACACTGCATATTACGTTATATTATAAGCCATTTTCAATGATAGACTGCAAATATTACGTTATATTATAAGGTATTTTCAATGATACACTGCATATTACGTTATTTTATAAGGTATTTTCAATGATACACTGCATATTACGTTGTATTATAAGGTATTTTCAATGATACACTGCATAATACGTAATAGTATAAGGTATTTTCAATGATAAACTGCATATTACGTTATTTCATAAGGTATTTTCAATGACACACTGCATATTACTTTATATTGTAATGTATTTTCAATGATACACAGCATATTACATTATATTATAATCTATTTTCAATGATACACAGCATATTACGTTATATTATAAGCCATTTTCAATGATACACTGCATATTACATTATATTATAATGTATTTTCAATGATACACAGCATAATACGTTATAGTATAAGGTATTTTCAATGATACACTGCATATTACGTTATATTATAAGCCATTTTCAATGATAGACTGCAAATATTACGTTATATTATAAGGTATTTTCAATGATACACTGCATATTACATTATATTATAAGGTATTTTCAATGATACACTGCATATTACATTATATTATAAGGTATTTTCAATGATACACTGCATATTACGTTATATTATAAGGTATTTTCAATGATACACTGCATATTACGTTATATTATAAGCCATTTTCAATGATAGACTGCAAATATTACGTTATATTATAAGGTATTTTCAATGATACACTGGATATTACATTATATTATAAGGTATTTTCAATGATACACTGCATATTACGGTATATTATAAGGTATTTTCAATGATACACTGCATATTACGTTATATTATAAGCCATTTTCAATGATACACTGCATATTACATTATATTATAATGTATTTTCAATGATACACAGCATAATACTTTATAGTATAAGGTATTTTCAATGATACACGTAATATTACGTTATTTTATAAGGTATTTTCAATGATACACTGCATATTACGTTATATTATAAGGTATTTTCAATGATACACAGCACAATACGTAATAGTATAAGGTATTTTCAATGATACACTGCATATTACGTTATTTTATAAGGTATTTTCAATGATACACCGCATATTACTTTATATTATAAGGTATTTTCAATGATACACTGCATATTACGTTATATTATAAGCCATTTTCAATGATAGACTGCAAATATTACGTTATATTATAAGGTATTTTCAATGATACACTGCATATTACATTATATTATAAGGTATTTTCAATGATACACTGCATATTACGGTATATTATAAGGTATTTTCAATGATACACTGCATATTACGTTATATTATAAGCTATTTTCAATGATACACTGCATATTACATTATATTATAATGTATTTTCAATGATACACAGTATAATACGTTATAGTATAAGGTATTTTCAATGATACACTGCATATTACGTTATATTATAATGTATTTTCAATGATACACAGCATAATACGTTATAGTATAAGGTATTTTCAATTATACACTACATTTTACGTTATTTTATAAGGTATTTTCAATGATACACTGCATATTACGTTATATTATAAGGTATTTTCAATGATACACTGCATATTACGTTATATTATAAGCCATTTTCAATGATAGACTGCAAATGTTACGTTATATTATAAGGTATTTTCAATGATACACTGCATATTACGTTATATTATAAGGTATTTTCAATGATACACTGCATAATACGTTATAGTATAAGGTATTTTCAATGATACACTGCATATTACGTTATTTCATAAGGTATTTTCAATGACACACTGCATATTACTTTATATTGTAATGTATTTTCAATGATACACAGCATATTACATTATATTATAATCTATTTTCAATGATACACAGCATATTACGTTATATTATAAGCCATTTTCAGTGATAAACTGCATATTACATTATATTATAAGGTATTTTCAATGATACACTGCATATTACATTATATTATAAGGTATTTTCAATGATACACTGCATATTACATTATATTATAATGTATTTTCAATGATACACTGCATATTACGTTATATTATAAGCCATTTTCAATGATAGACTGCAAATATTACGTTATATTATAAGGTATTTTAAATGATACACTGCATATTACATTATATTATAAGGTATTTTCAATAATACACTGCATATTACATTATATTATAATGTATTTTCAATGATACACAGCATAATACGTTATAGTATAAGGTATTTTCAATGATACACTGCATATTACGTTATATTATAAGGTATTTTCAATGATACACTGCATATTAGGATATGTTATACGGTATTGTCAATGATACACTGCATATTACGTTATATTATAAGGTATTTACAATGATACACTGCATATTACGTTATATTAGAAGGAATTTTCAATGATACACTGCATATTACATTATATTATAAGGTATTTTCAATAATAAACTGCATATTACATTATATTATAATGTATTTTCAATGATACACAGCATAATACGTTATAGTATAAGGTATTTTCAATGATACACTGCATATTACGTTATATTAGAAGGTATTTTCAATGATACACTGCATATTAGGATCTGTCATACGGTGTTGTCAATGATACACTGCATATTACGTTATATTATAAGGTATTTACAATGATACACTGCATATTACGTTATATTAGAAGGTATTTTCAATGATACACTGCATATTACGTTATATTATAAGGTATTTTCAATGATACACTGGATATTACATTATATTATAAGGTATATTCAATGATACACTGCATATTACGGTATATTATAAGGTATTTTCAATGATACACGTAATATTACGTTATTTTATAAGGTATTTTCAATGACACACTGCATATTTCGTTATATTATAAGTTATTTTCAATGATACACTGCATGTTACGTTATATTATAAGGTATTTTCAACGATACACTGCATATTAAGTTGTATTATAAGATATTTTCAATGATAAACTACATATTACGATATATTATAAGGTATTTTCAATGATACACTGCATATTTCGTTATATTATAAGTTATTTTCAATGATACACTGCATATTACGTAATAGTATAAGGTATTATCAATGATACACTGCATATTACGTTATTTTATAAGGTATTTTCAATGATACACAGCATAATACGTTATAGTATAAGGTATTTTCAATGATACACTGCATATTACGTTATTTTATAAGGTATTTTCAATGATACACTGCATATTACGGTATATTATAAGGTATTTTCAATGATACACTGCATATTACGTTATATTATAAGCCATTTTCAATGATACACTGCATATTACATTATATTATAAGGTATTTTCAATGATACACTGCATATTAAGGTATATTATAAGGTATTTTCAATGACACACTGCATATTTCGTTATATTATAAGTTATTTTCAATGATACACTGCATATTAAGTTGTATTATAAGATATTTTCAATGATAAACTACATATTACGATATATTATAAGGTATTTTCAATGATACACTGCATATTACGTTATATTATAAGCCATTTTCAATGATACACTGCATATTACATTATATTATAATGTATTTTCAATGATACACAGCATAATACGTTATAGTATAAGGTATTTTCAATGATACACTGCATATTACGTTATATTATAAGCCATTTTCAATGATAGACTGCAAATATTACGTTATATTATAAGGTATTTTCAATGATACACTGCATATTACATTATATTATAAGGTATTTTCAATGATACACTGCATATTACATTATATTATAAGGTATTTTCAATGATACACTGCATATTACATTATATTATAAGGTATTTTCAATGATACACTGCATATTACGTTATATTATAAGCCATTTTCAATGATAGACTGCAAATATTACGTTATATTATAAGGTATTTTCAATGACACACTGGATATTACATTATATTATAAGGTATTTTCAATGATACACTGCATATTACGGTATATTATAAGGTATTTTCAATGATACACTGCATATTACGTTATATTATATGCCATTTTCAATGATACACTGCATATTACATTATATTATAATGTATTTTCAATGATACACAGCATAATACGGTATAGTATAAGGTATTTTCAATGATACACGTAATATTACGTTATTTTATAAGGTATTTTCAATGATACACTGCATATTACATTATATTATATGGTATTTTCTATGATACACTGCATATTACGTTATATTATAAGGTATTTTCAATGATACACTGCATATTACGATATATTACATGGTATTTTCAACGATACTCTGCCTATTACGTTATATTATAAGGTATTTTCAATGATACACTGCATATTACGTTATATTATAAGGTATTTTCTATGATACACTGCATATTACGTTATATTATAAGGTATTTTCAATGATACACTGCATATTACATTATATTATAAGGTATTTTCAATGATACACTGCATATTACGTTATATTATAAGGTATTTTCAATGATACACTGCATATTACGTTATATTATAAGCCATTTTCAATGATAGACTGCAAATATTACGTTATATTATAAGGTATTTTCAATGATACACTGGATATTACATTATATTATAAGGTATTTTCAATGATACACTGCATATTACGGTATATTATAAGGTATTTTCAATGATACACTGCATATTACGTTATATTATAAGCCATTTTCAATGATACACTGCATATTACATTATATTATAATGTATTTTCAATGATACACAGCATAATACGTTATAGTATAAGGTATTTTCAATGATACACGTAATATTACGTTATTTTATAAGGTATTTTCAATGACACACTGCATATTTCGTTATATTATAAGTTATTTTCAATGATACACTGCATGTTACGTTATATTATAAGGTATTTTCAACGATACACTGCATATTAAGTTGTATTATAAGATATTTTCAATGATAAACTACATATTACGATATATTATAAGGTATTTTCAATGATACACTGCATATTTCGTTATATTATAAGTTATTTTCAATGATACACTGCATATTACGTAATAGTATAAGGTATTATCAATGATACACTGCATATTACGTTATTTTATAAGGTATTTTCAATGATACACAGCATAATACGTTATAGTATAAGGTATTTTCAATGATACACTGCATATTACGTTATTTTATAAGGTATTTTCAATGATACACTGCATATTACGGTATATTATAAGGTATTTTCAATGATACACTGCATATTACGTTATATTATAAGCCATTTTCAATGATACATTGCATATTACATTATATTATAAGGTATTTTCAATGATACACTGCATATTAAGGTATATTATAAGGTATTTTCAGTGACACACTGCATATTTCGTTATATTATAAGTTATTTTCAATGATACACTGCATATTAAGTTGTATTATAAGATATTTTCAATGATAAACTACATATTACGATATATTATAAGGTATTTTCAATGATACACTGCATATTACGTTATATTATAAGCCATTTTCAATGATACACTGCATATTACATTATATTATAATGTATTTTCAATGATACACAGCATAATACGTTATAGTATAAGGTATTTTCAATGATACACTGCATATTACGTTATATTATAAGCCATTTTCAATGATAGACTGCAAATATTACGTTATATTATAAGGTATTTTCAATGATACACTGCATATTACATTATATTATAAGGTATTTTCAATGATACACTGCATATTACATTATATTATAAGGTATTTTCAATGATACACTGCATATTACGTTATATTATAAGGTATTTTCAATGATACACTGCATATTACGTTATATTATAAGCCATTTTCAATGATAGACTGCAAATATTACGTTATATTATAAGGTATTTTCAATGACACACTGGATATTACATTATATTATAAGGTATTTTCAATGATACACTGCATATTACGGTATATTATAAGGTATTTTCAATGATACACTGCATATTACGTTATATTATATGCCATTTTCAATGATACACTGCATATTACATTATATTATAATGTATTTTCAATGATACACAGCATAATACGTTATAGTATAAGGTATTTTCAATGATACACGTAATATTACGTTATTTTATAAGGTATTTTCAATGATACACTGCATATTACATTATATTATAAGGTATTTTCAATGATACACTGCATATTACGTTATATTATAAGGTATTTTCAATGATACACTGCATATTACGATATATTACATGGTATTTTCAACGATACTCTGCCTATTACGTTATATTATAAGGTATTTTCAATGATACACTGCATATTACGTTATATTATAAGGTATTTTCTATGATACACTGCATATTACGTTATATTATAAGGTATTTTCAATGATACACTGCATATTACATTATATTATAAGGTATTTTCAATGATACACTGCATATTACGTTATATTATAAGGTATTTTCAATGATACACTGCATATTACGTTATATTATAAGCCATTTTCAATGATAGACTGCAAATATTACGTTATATTATAAGGTATTTTCAATGATACACTGGATATTACATTATATTATAAGGTATTTTCAATGATACACTGCATATTACGGTATATTATAAGGTATTTTCAATGATACACTGCATATTACGTTATATTATAAGCCATTTTCAATGATACACTGCATATTACATTATATTATAATGTATTTTCAATGATACACAGCATAATACGTTATAGTATAAGGTATTTTCAATGATACACGTAATATTACGTTATTTTATAAGGTATTTTCAATGATACACTGCATATTACATTATATTATAAGGTATTTTCAATGATACACAGCACAATACGTAATAGTATAAGGTATTTTCAATGATACACTGCATATTACGTTATTTTATAAGGTATTTTCAATGATACACCGCATATTACTTTATATTATAAGGTATTTTCAATGATACACTGCATATTACGTTATATTATAAGCCATTTTCAATGATAGACTGCAAATATTACGTTATATTATAAGGTATTTTCAATGATACACTGCATATTACATTATATTATAAGGTATTTTCAATGATACACTGCATATTACGGTATATTATAAGGTATTTTCAATGATACACTGCATATTACGTTATATTATAAGGTATTTTCAATGATACACTGCATATTACATTATATTATAATGTATTTTCAATGATACACAGTATAATACGTTATAGTATAAGGTATTTTCAATGATACACTGCATATTACGTTATATTATAATGTATTTTCAATGATACACAGCATAATACGTTATAGTATAAGGTATTTTCAATTATACACTACATTTTACGTTATTTTATAAGGTATTTTCAATGATACACTGCATATTACGTTATATTATAAGGTATTTTCAATGATACACTGCATATTACGTTATATTATAAGCCATTTTCAATGATAGACTGCAAATGTTACGTTATATTATAAGGTATTTTCAATGATACACTGCATATTACGTTATATTATAAGGTATTTTCAATGATACACTGCATAATACGTTATAGTATAAGGTATTTTCAATGATACACTGCATATTACGTTATTTCATAAGGTATTTTCAATGACACACTGCATATTACTTTATATTGTAATGTATTTTCAATGATACACAGCATATTACATTATATTATAATCTATTTTCAATGATACACAGCATATTACGTTATATTATAAGCCATTTTCAGTGATAAACTGCATATTACATTATATTATAAGGTATTTTCAATGATACACTGCATATTACGTTATATTATAAGGTATTTTCAATGATACACTGCATATTACATTATATTATAATGTATTTTCAATGATACACTGCATATTACGTTATATTATAAGCCATTTTCAATGATAGACTGCAAATATTACGTTATATTATAAGGTATTTTAAATGATACACTGCATATTACATTATATTATAAGGTATTTTCAATAATACACTGCATATTACATTATATTATAATGTATTTTCAATGATACACAGCATAATACGTTATAGTATAAGGTATTTTCAATGATACACTGCATATTACGTTATTTTATAAGGTATTTTCAATGATACACTGCATATTACTTTATATTATAAGGTATTTTCAATGATACACTGCATATTACGTTATATTATAAGACATTTTCAATGATAGACTGCAAATATTACGTTATATTATAAGGTATTTTCAATGATACACTGCATATTACATTATATTATAAGGTATTTTCAATGATACACTGCATATTACATTATATTATAAGGTATTTTCGATGATACACTGCATATTACGTTATATTATAAGGTATTTTCAATGATACACTGCATATTACGTTATATTATAAGCCATTTTCAATGATAGACTGCAAATATTACGTTATATTATAAGGTATTTTCAATGATACACTGGATATTACATTATATTATAAGGTATTTTCAATGATACACTGCATATTAAGGTATATTATAAGGTATTTTCAGTGACACACTGCATATTTCGTTATATTATAAGTTATTTTCAATGATACACTGCATATTAAGTTGTATTATAAGATATTTTCAATGATAAACTACATATTACGATATATTATAAGGTATTTTCAATGATACACTGCATATTACGTTATATTATAAGCCATTTTCAATGATACACTGCATATTACATTATATTATAATGTATTTTCAATGATACACAGCATAATACGTTATAGTATAAGGTATTTTCAATGATACACTGCATATTACGTTATATTATAAGCCATTTTCAATGATAGACTGCAAATATTACGTTATATTATAAGGTATTTTCAATGATACACTGCATATTACATTATATTATAAGGTATTTTCAATGATACACTGCATATTACATTATATTATAAGGTATTTTCAATGATACACTGCATATTACGTTATATTATAAGGTATTTTCAATGATACACTGCATATTACGTTATATTATAAGCCATTTTCAATGATAGACTGCAAATATTACGTTATATTATAAGGTATTTTCAATGACACACTGGATATTACATTATATTATAAGGTATTTTCAATGATACACTGCATATTACGGTATATTATAAGGTATTTTCAATGATACACTGCATATTACGTTATATTATATGCCATTTTCAATGATACACTGCATATTACATTATATTATAATGTATTTTCAATGATACACAGCATAATACGTTATAGTATAAGGTATTTTCAATGATACACGTAATATTACGTTATTTTATAAGGTATTTTCAATGATACACTGCATATTACATTATATTATATGGTATTTTCTATGATACACTGCATATTACGTTATATTATAAGGTATTTTCAATGATACACTGCATATTACGATATATTACATGGTATTTTCAACGATACTCTGCCTATTACGTTATATTATAAGGTATTTTCAATGATACACTGCATATTACGTTATATTATAAGGTATTTTCTATGATACACTGCATATTACGTTATATTATAAGGTATTTTCAATGATACACTGCATATTACATTATATTATAAGGTATTTTCAATGATACACTGCATATTACGTTATATTATAAGGTATTTTCAATGATACACTGCATATTACGTTATATTATAAGCCATTTTCAATGATAGACTGCAAATATTACGTTATATTATAAGGTATTTTCAATGATACACTGGATATTACATTATATTATAAGGTATTTTCAATGATACACTGCATATTACGGTATATTATAAGGTATTTTCAATGATACACTGCATATTACGTTATATTATAAGCCATTTTCAATGATACACTGCATATTACGTTATATTATAATGTATTTTCAATGATACACAGCATAATACGTTATAGTATAAGGTATTTTCAATGATACACGTAATATTACGTTATTTTATAAGGTATTTTCAATGATACACTGCATATTACGTTATATTATAAGGTATTTTCAATGATACACAGCACAATACGTAATAGTATAAGGTATTTTCAATGATACACTGCATATTACGTTATTTTATAAGGTATTTTCAATGATACACCGCATATTACTTTATATTATAAGGTATTTTCAATGATACACTGCATATTACGTTATATTATAAGCCATTTTCAATGATAGACTGCAAATATTACGTTATATTATAAGGTATTTTCAATGATACACTGCATATTACATTATATTATAAGGTATTTTCAATGATACACTGCATATTACGGTATATTATAAGGTATTTTCAATGATACACTGCATATTACGTTATATTATAAGCTATTTTCAATGATACACTGCATATTACATTATATTATAATGTATTTTCAATGATACACAGTATAATACGTTATAGTATAAGGTATTTTCAATGATACACTGCATATTACGTTATATTATAATGTATTTTCAATGATACACAGCATAATACGTTATAGTATAAGGTATTTTCAATTATACACTACATTTTACGTTATTTTATAAGGTATTTTCAATGATACACTGCATATTACGTTATATTATAAGGTATTTTCAATGATACACTGCATATTACGTTATATTATAAGCCATTTTCAATGATAGACTGCAAATGTTACGTTATATTATAAGGTATTTTCAATGATACACTGCATATTACGTTATATTATAAGGTATTTTCAATGATACACTGCATAATACGTTATAGTATAAGGTATTTTCAATGATACACTGCATATTACGTTATTTCATAAGGTATTTTCAATGACACACTGCATATTACTTTATATTGTAATGTATTTTCAATGATACACAGCATATTACATTATATTATAATCTATTTTCAATGATACACAGCATATTACGTTATATTATAAGCCATTTTCAGTGATAAACTGCATATTACATTATATTATAAGGTATTTTCAATGATACACTGCATATTACATTATATTATAAGGTATTTTCAATGATACACTGCATATTACATTATATTATAATGTATTTCAATGATACACTGCATATTACGTTATATTATAAGCCATTTTCAATGATAGACTGCAAATATTACGTTATATTATAAGGTATTTTCAATGATACACTGCATATTACATTATATTATAATGTATTTTCAATGATACACTGCATATTACATTATATTATAATGTATTTTCAATGATACACAGCATAATACGTTATAGTATAAGGTATTTTCAATGATACACTGCATATTACGTTATTTTATAAGGTATTTTCAATGATACACTGCATATTACTTTATATTATAAGGTATTTTCAATGATACACTGCATATTACGTTATATTATAAGACATTTTCAATGATAGACTGCAAATATTACGTTATATTATAAGGTATTTTCAATGATACACTGCATATTACGTTATATTATAAGGTATTTTCAATGATACACTGCATATTACATTATATTATAAGGTATTTTCGATGATACACTGCATATTACGTTATATTATAAGGTATTTTCAATGATACACTGCATATTACGTTATATTATAAGCCATTTTCAATGATAGACTGCAAATATTACGTTATATTATAAGGTATTTTCAATGATACACTGGATATTACATTATATTATAAGGTATTTTCAATGATACACTGCATATTACGTTATATTATAAGGTATTTTCAATGATACACAGCACAATACGTAATAGTATAAGGTATTTTCAATGATACACTGCATATTACGTTATTTTATAAGGTATTTTCAATGATACACTGCATATTACTTTATATTATAAGGTATTTTCAATGATACACTGCATATTACGTTATATTATAAGCCATTTTCAATGATAGACTGCAAATATTACGTTATATTATAAGGTATTTTCAATGATACACTGCATATTACATTATATTATAAGGTATTTTCAATGATACACTGCATATTACATTATATTATAATGTATTTTCAATGATACACTGCATATTACGTTATATTATAAGCCATTTTCAATGATAGACTGCAAATATTACGTTATATTATAAGGTATTTTAAATGATACACTGCATATTACATTATATTATAAGGTATTTTCAATAATACACTGCATATTACATTATATTATAATGTATTTTCAATGATACACAGTATAATACGTTATAGTATAAGGTATTTTCAATGATACACTGCATATTACGTTATTTTATAAGGTATTTTCAATGATACACTGCATATTACTTTATATTATAAGGTATTTTCAATGATACACTGCATATTACGTTATATTATAAGACATTTTCAATGATAGACTGCAAATATTACGTTATATTATAAGGTATTTTCAATGATACACTGCATATTACATTATATTATAAGGTATTTTCAATGATACACTGCATATTACATTATATTATAAGGTATTTTCAATGATACACTGCATATTACGTTATATTATAAGGTATTTTCAATGATACACTGCATATTACGTTATATTATAAGCCATTTTCAATGATAGACTGCAAATATTACGTTATATTATAAGGTATTTTCAATGATACACTGGATATTACATTATATTATAAGGTATTTTCAATGATACACTGCATATTACGTTATATTATAAGGTATTTTCAATGATACACAGCACAATACGTAATAGTATAAGGTATTTTCAATGATACACTGCATATTACGTTATTTTATAAGGTATTTTCAATGATACACTGCATATTACTTTATATTATAAGGTATTTTCAATGATACACTGCATATTACGTTATATTATAAGCCATTTTCAATGATAGACTGCAAATATTACGTTATATTATAAGGTATTTTCAATGATACACTGCATATTACATTATATTATAAGGTATTTTCAATGATACACTGCATATTACGGTATATTATAAGGTATTTTCAATGATACACTGCATATTACGTTATATTATAAGCCATTTTCAATGATACACTGCATATTACGTTATATTATAATGTATTTTCAATGATACACAGTATAATACGTTATAGTATAAGGTATTTTCAATGATACACTGCATATTACGTTATATTATAATGTATTTTCAATGATACACAGCATAATACGTTATAGTATAAGGTATTTTCAATGATACACTGCATATTACGTTATATTATAAGCCATTTTCAATGATAGACTGCAAATATTACGTTATATTATAAGGTATTTTCAATGATACACTGCATATTACATTATATTATAAGGTATTTTCAATGATACACTGCATATTACATTGTATTATAAGGTATTTTCAATGATACACTGCATATTACGTTATATTATAAGGTATTTTCAATGATACACTGCATATTAGGATATGAGATACGGTATTGTCAATGATACACTGCATATTACGTTATATTCTAAGGTATTTACAATGATACACTGCATATTACGTTATATTAGAAGGAATTTTCAATGATACACTGCATATTACATTATATTATAAGGTATTTTCAATAATAAACTGCATATTACATTATATTATAATGTATTTTCAATGATACACAGCATAATACGTTATAGTATAAGGTATTTTCAATGATACACTGCATATTACGTTATATTAGAAGGTATTTTCAATGATACACTGCATATTAGGATCTGTTATACGGTGTTGTCAATGATACACTGCATATTACGTTATATTATAAGGTATTTACAATGATACACTGCATATTACGTTATATTAGAAGGTATTTTCAATGATACACTGCATATTACGTTATATTATAAGGTATTTTCAATGATACACTGGATATTACATTATATTATAAGGTATTTTCAATGATACACTGCATATTACGGTATATTATAAGGTATTTTCAATGATACACGTAATATTACGTTATTTTATAAGATATTTTCAATGACACACTGCATATTTCGTTATATTATAAGTTATTTTCAATGATACACTGCATGTTACGTTATATTATAAGGTATTTTCAACGATACACTGCATATTAAGTTGTATTATAAGATATTTTCAATGATAAACTACATATTACGATATATTATAAGGTATTTTCAATGATACACTGCATATTTCGTTATATTATAAGTTATTTTCAATGATACACTGCATATTACGTAATAGTATAAGGTATTATCAATGATACACTGCATATTACGTTATTTTATAAGGTATTTTCAATGATGCACAGCATAATACGTTATAGTATAAGGTATTTTCAATGATACACTGCATATTACCTTATTTTATAAGGTATTTTCAATGATACACTGCATATTACTTTATATTATAAGGTATTTTCAATGATACACTGCATATTACATTATATTATAATGTATTTTCAATGATACACAGCATAATACGTAATAGTATAAGGTATTTTCAATGATACACTGCGTATTACGTTATTTTATAAGGTATTTTCAATGATACACTGCATATTACTTTATATTATAAGGTATTTTCAATGATACACTGCATATTACGTTATATTATAAGCCATTTTCAATGATACACTGCATATTACATTATATTATAAGGTATTTTCAATGATACACTGCATATTAAGTTATATTATAAGGTATTTTCAATGACACACTGCATATTTCGTTATATTATAAGTTATTTTCAATGATACACTGCATATTAAGTTGTATTATAAGATATTTTCAATGATAAACTACATATTACGATATATTATAAGGTATTTTCAACGATACACTGCATATTACGTTATATTAGAAGGTATTTTCAATGATGCACTGCATATTAGGATATGTTATACGTTATTTTCAATGATACACTGCATATTACGTTATATTATAAGGTATTTACAATGATACAATGCATATTACGTTATATTAGAAGGTATTTTCAATGATACACTGCATATTAGGATATGTTATACGGTATTTTCAATGATACACTGCATATTACGTTATATTATAAGGTATTTTCAATGATACACTGCATATTACGTTATATTATAAGGTCTTTTCAATGACACACTGCATATTTCGTTATATTATAAGTTATTTTCAATGATACACTGCATATTACGTTATATTATAAGGTATTATCAATGATACACTGCATATTACGTTATATTAGAAGGAATTTTCAATGATACACTGCATATTACATTATATTATAAGGTATTTTCAATAATACACTGCATATTACGTTATATTATAAGGTATTTTCAATGATACACTGCATATTACATTATATTATAAGGTATTTTCAATGATACACTGCATATTACGGTATATTATAAGGTATTTTCAATGATACACTGCATATTACGTTATATTATAAGCTATTTTCAATGATACACTGCATATTACATTATATTATAATGTATTTTCAATGATACACAGTATAATACGTTATAGTATAAGGTATTTTCAATGATACACTGCATATTACGTTATATTATAAGGTATTTTCAATGATACACAGCATAATACGTAATAGTATAAGGTATTTTCAATTATACACTACATTTTACGTTATTTTATAAGGTATTTTCAATGATACACTGCATATTACGTTATATTATAAGGTATTTTCAATGATACACTGCATATTACGTTATATTATAAGCCATTTTCAATGATAGACTGCAAATGTTACGTTATATTATAAGGTATTTTCAATGATACACTGCATATTACGTTATATTATAAGGTATTTTCAATGATACACTGCATAATACGTTATAGTATAAGGTATTTTCAATGATACACTGCATATTACGTTATTTCATAAGGTATTTTCAATGACACACTGCATATTACTTTATATTGTAATGTATTTTCAATGATACACAGCATATTACATTATATTATAATCTATTTTCAATGATACACAGCATATTACGTTATATTATAAGCCATTTTCAGTGATAAACTGCATATTACATTATATTATAAGGTATTTTCAATGATACACTGCATATTACATTATATTATAAGGTATTTTCAATGATACACTGCATATTACATTATATTATAATGTATTTTCAATGATACACTGCATATTACGTTATATTATAAGCCATTTTCAATGATAGACTGCAAATATTACGTTATATTATAAGGTATTTTAAATGATACACTGCATATTACATTATATTATAAGGTATTTTCAATAATACACTGCATATTACATTATATTATAATGTATTTTCAATGATACACAGCATAATACGTTATAGTATAAGGTATTTTCAATGATACACTGCATATTACGTTATTTTATAAGGTATTTTCAATGATACACTGCATATTACTTTATATTATAAGGTATTTTCAATGATACACTGCATATTACGTTATATTATAAGACATTTTCAATGATAGACTGCAAATATTACGTTATATTATAAGGTATTTTCAATGATACACTGCATATTACATTATATTATAAGGTATTTTCAATGATACACTGCATATTACATTATATTATAAGGTATTTTCGATGATACACTGCATATTACGTTATATTATAAGGTATTTTCAATGATACACTGCATATTACGTTATATTATAAGCCATTTTCAATGATAGACTGCAAATATTACGTTATATTATAAGGTATTTTCAATGATACACTGGATATTACATTATATTATAAGGTATTTTCAATGATACACTGCATATTACGTTATATTATAAGGTATTTTCAATGATACACAGCACAATACGTAATAGTATAAGGTATTTTCAATGATACACTGCATATTACGTTATTTTATAAGGTATTTTCAATGATACACTGCATATTACTTTATATTATAAGGTATTTTCAATGATACACTGCATATTACGTTATATTATAAGCCATTTTCAATGATAGACTGCAAATATTACGTTATATTATAAGGTATTTTCAATGATACACTGCATATTACATTATATTATAAGGTATTTTCAATGATACACTGCATATTACGGTATATTATAAGGTATTTTCAATGATACACTGCATATTACGTTATATTATAAGCCATTTTCAATGATACACTGCATATTACGTTATATTATAATGTATTTTCAATGATACACAGTATAATACGTTATAGTATAAGGTATTTTCAATAATACACTGCATATTACGTTATATTATAATGTATTTTCAATGATACACAGCATAATACGTTATAGTATAAGGTATTTTCAATGATACACTGCATATTACGTTATATTATAAGCCATTTTCAATGATAGACTGCAAATATTACGTTATATTATAAGGTATTTTCAATGATACACTGCATATTACATTATATTATAAGGTATTTTCAATGATACACTGCATATTACATTGTATTATAAGGTATTTTCAATGATACACTGCATATTACGTTATATTATAAGGTATTTTCAATGATACACTGCATATTAGGATATGAGATACGGTATTGTCAATGATACACTGCATATTACGTTATATTATAAGGTATTTACAATGATACACTGCATATTACGTTATATTAGAAGGAATTTTCAATGATACACTGCATATTACATTATATTATAAGGTATTTTCAATAATAAACTGCATATTACATTATATTATAATGTATTTTCAATGATACACAGCATAATACGTTATAGTATAAGGTATTTTCAATGATACACTGCATATTACCTTATATTAGAAGGTATTTTCAATGATACACTGCATATTAGGATCTGTTATACGGTGTTGTCAATGATACACTGCATATTACGTTATATTATAAGGTATTTACAATGATACACTGCATATTACGTTATATTAGAAGGTATTTTCAATGATACACTGCATATTACGTTATATTATAAGGTATTTTCAATGATACACTGGATATTACATTATATTATAAGGTATATTCAATGATACACTGCATATTACGGTATATTATAAGGTATTTTCAATGATACACGTAATATTACGTTATTTTATAAGATATTTTCAATGACACACTGCATATTTCGTTATATTATAAGTTATTTTCAATGATACACTGCATGTTACGTTATATTATAAGGTATTTTCAACGATACACTGCATATTAAGTTGTATTATAAGATATTTTCAATGATAAACTACATATTACGATATATTATAAGGTATTTTCAATGATACACTGCATATTTCGTTATATTATAAGTTATTTTCAATGATACACTGCATATTACGTAATAGTATAAGGTATTATCAATGATACACTGCATATTACGTTATTTTATAAGGTATTTCAATGATGCACAGCATAATACGTTATAGTATAAGGTATTTTCAATGATACACTGCATATTACCTTATTTTATAAGGTATTTTCAATGATACACTGCATATTACTTTATATTATAAGGTATTTTCAATGATACACTGCATATTACATTATATTATAATGTATTTTCAATGATACACAGCATAATACGTAATAGTATAAGGTATTTTCAATGATACACTGCGTATTACGTTATTTTATAAGGTATTTTCAATGATACACTGCATATTACTTTATATTATAAGGTATTTTCAATGATACACTGCATATTACGTTATATTATAAGCCATTTTCAATGATACACTGCATATTACATTATATTATAAGGTATTTTCAATGATACACTGCATATTACGTTATATTATAAGGTATTTTCAATGACACACTGCATATTTCGTTATATTATAAGTTATTTTCAATGATACACTGCATATTAAGTTGTATTATAAGATATTTTCAATGATAAACTACATATTACGATATATTATAAGGTATTTTCAACGATACACTGCATATTACGTTATATTAGAAGGTATTTTCAATGCTGCACTGCATATTAGGATATGTTATACGTTATTTTCAATGATACACTGCATATTACGTTATATTATAAGGTATTTACAATGATACAATGCATATTACGTTATATTAGAAGGTATTTTCAATGATACACTGCATATTAGGATATGTTATACGGTATTTTCAATGATACACTGCATATTACGTTATATTATAAGGTATTTCAATGATACACTGCACATTACGTTATATTATAAGGTCTTTTCAATGACACACTGCATATTTCGTTATATTATAAGTTATTTTCAATGATACACTGCATATTACGTTATATTATAAGGTATTATCAATGATACACTGCATATTACGTTATATTAGAAGGAATTTTCAATGATACACTGCATATTACATTATATTATAAGGTATTTTCAATAATACACTGCATATTACGTTATATTAGAAGGTGTTTTCAATGATACACTGCATATTAGGATATGTTATACGGTATTGTCAATGATACATTGCATATTACGTTATATTATAAGGTATTTACAATGATACACTGCATATTACGTTATTTTATAAGGTATTTTCAATGATACACAGCATAATACGTTATAGTATAAGGTATTTTCAATGATACACTGCATATTACGGTATATTATAAGGTATTTTCAATGATACACGTAATATTACGTTATTTTATAAGGTATTTTCAATGACACACTGCATATTTCGTTATATTATAAGTTATTTTCATGATACACTGCATGTTACGTTATAGTATAAGGTATTATCAATGATACACAGCATATTACGTTATTTTATAAGGTATTTTTCAATGATACACAGCATAATACGTTATAGTATAAGGTATTTTCAATGATACACTGCATATTACGTTATTTTATAAGGTATTTTCAATGATACACTGCATATTACGGTATATTATAAGGTATTTTCAATGATACACTGCATATTACGTTATATTATAAGCCATTTTCAATGATACACTGCATATTACATTATATTATAGGGTATTTTCAATGATACACTGCATATTAAGGTATATTATAAGGTATTTTCAATGACACACTGCATATTTCGTTATATTATAAGGTATTTTCAATGATACACTGCATATTAGGATATGTTATACGGTATTGTCAATGATACACTGCATATTACGTTATATTATAAGGTATTTACAATGATACACTGCATATTACGTTATATTAGAAGGAATTTTCAATGATACACTGCATATTACATTATATTATAAGGTATTTTCAATAATAAACTGCATATTACATTATATTATAATGTATTTTCAATGATACACAGCATAATACGTTATAGTATAAGGTATTTTCAATGATACACTGCATATTACGTTATATTAGAAGGTATTTTCAATGATACACTGCATATTAGGATCTGTTATACGGTGTTGTCAATGATACACTGCATATTACGTTATATTATAAGGTATTTACAATGATACACTGCATATTACGTTATATTAGAAGGTATTTTCAATGATACACTGCATATTACGTTATATTATAAGGTATTTTCAATGATACACTGGATATTACATTATATTATAAGGTATATTCAATGATACACTGCATATTACGGTATATTATAAGGTATTTTCAATGATACACGTAATATTACGTTATTTTATAAGATATTTTCAATGACACACTGCATATTTCGTTATATTATAAGTTATTTTCAATGATACACTGCATATTACGTAATAGTATAAGGTATTATCAATGATACACTGCATATTACGTTATTTTATAAGGTATTTTCAATGATACACAGCATAATACGTTATAGTATAAGGTATTTTCAATGATACACTGCATATTACGTTATTTTATAAGGTATTTTCAATGATACACTGCATATTACGGTATATTATAAGGTATTTTCAATGATACACTGCATATTACGTTATATTATAAGCCATTTTCAATGATACACTGCATATTACATTATATTATAGGGTATTTTCAATGATACACTGCATATTAAGGTATATTATAAGGTATTTTCAATGACACACTGCATATTTCGTTATATTATATGGTATTTTCAATGATACACTGCATATTAGGATATGTTATACGGTATTGTCAATGATACACTGCATATTACGTTATATTATAAGGTATTTACAATGATACACTGCATATTACGTTATATTAGAAGGAATTTTCAATGATACACTGCATATTACATTATATTATAAGGTATTTTCAATAATAAACTGCATATTACATTATATTATAATGTATTTTCAATGATACACAGCATAATACGTTATAGTATAAGGTATTTTCAATGATACACTGCATATTACGTTATATTAGAAGGTATTTTCAATGATACACTGCATATTAGGATCTGTTATACGGTGTTGTCAATGATACACTGCATATTACGTTATATTATAAGGTATTTACAATGATACACTGCATATTACGTTATATTAGAAGGTATTTTCAATGATACACTGCATATTACGTTATATTATAAGGTATTTTCAATGATACACTGGATATTACATTATATTATAAGGTATATTCAATGATACACTGCATATTACGGTATATTATAAGGTATTTTCAATGATACACGTAATATTACGTTATTTTATAAGATATTTTCAATGACACACTGCATATTTCGTTATATTATAAGTTATTTTCAATGATACACTGCATATTACGTAATAGTATAAGGTATTATCAATGATACACTGCATATTACGTTATTTTATAAGGTATTTTCAATGATGCACAGCATAATACGTTATAGTATAAGGTATTTTCAATGATACACTGCATATTACCTTATTTTATAAGGTATTTTCAATGATACACTGCATATTACTTTATATTATAAGGTATTTTCAATGATACACTGCATATTACATTATATTATAATGTATTTTCAATGATACACAGCATAATACGTAATAGTATAAGGTATTTTCAATGATACACTGCATATTACGTTATTTTATAAGGTATTTTCAATGATACACTGCATATTACTTTATATTATAAGGTATTTTCAATGATACACTGCATATTACGTTATATTATAAGCCATTTTCAATGATACACTGCATATTACATTATATTATAAGGTATTTTCAATGATACACTGCATATTAAGTTATATTATAAGGTATTTTCAATGACACACTGCATATTTCGTTATATTATAAGTTATTTTCAATGATACACTGCATATTAAGTTGTATTATAAGATATTTTCAATGATAAACTACATATTACGATATATTATAAGGTATTTTCAACGATACACTGCATATTACGTTATATTAGAAGGTATTTTCAATGCTGCACTGCATATTAGGATATGTTATACGTTATTTTCAATGATACACTGCATATTACGTTATATTATAAGGTATTTACAATGATACAATGCATATTACGTTATATTAGAAGGTATTTTCAATGATACACTGCATATTAGGATATGTTATACGGTATTTTCAATGATACACTGCATATTACGTTATATTATAAGGTATTTTCAATGATACACTGCATATTACGTTATATTATAAGGTCTTTTCAATGACACACTGCATATTTCGTTATATTATAAGTTATTTTCAATGATACACTGCATATTACGTTATATTATAAGGTATTATCAATGATACACTGCATATTACGTTATATTAGAAGGTATTTTCAATGATACACTGCATATTACTTTATATTATAAGGTATTTTCAATAATACACTGCATATTACGTTATATTAGAAGGTGTTTTCAATGATACACTGCATATTAGGATATGTTATACGGTATTGTCAATGATACACTGCATATTACGTTATATTATAAGGTATTTACAATGATACACTGCATATTACGTTATTTTATAAGGTATTTTCAATGATACACAGCATAATACGTTATAGTATAAGGTATTTTCAATGATACACTGCATATTACGGTATATTATAAGGTATTTTCAATGATACACGTAATATTACGTTATTTTATAAGGTATTTTCAATGACACACTGCATATTTCGTTATATTATAAGTTATTTTCAATGATACACTGCATGTTACGTTATAGTATAAGGTATTATCAATGATACACTGCATATTACGTTATTTTATAAGGTATTTTCAATGATACACAGCATAATACGTTATAGTATAAGGTATTTTCAATGATACACTGCATATTACGTTATTTTATAAGGTATTTTCAATGATACACTGCATATTACGGTATATTATAAGGTATTTTCAATGATACACTGCATATTACGTTATATTATAAGCCATTTTCAATGATACACTGCATATTACATTATATTATAAGGTATTTTCAATGATACACTGCATATTAAGGTATATTATAAGGTATTTTCAATGACACACTGCATATTTCGTTATATTATAAGTTATTTTCAATGATACACTGCATATTAAGTTGTATTATAAGATATTTTCAATGATAAACTACATATTACGATATATTATAAGGTATTTTCAACGATACACTGCATATTACGTTATATTAGAAGGTATTTTCAATGATGCACTGCATATTAGGATATGTTATACGTTATTTTCAATGATACACTGCATATTACGTTATATTATAAGGTATTTACAATGATACAATGCATATTACGTTATATTAGAAGGTATTTTCAATGATACACTGCATATTAGGATGTGTTATACGGTATTTTCAATGATACACTGCATATTAGGTTATATTATAAGGTATTTTCAATGATACACTGCATATTACGTTATATTATAAGGTCTTTTCAATGACACACTGCATATTTCGTTATATTATAAGTTATTTTCAATGATACACTGCATATTACGTTATATTATAAGGTATTATCAATGATACACTGCATATTACGTTATATTAGAAGGTGTTTTCAATGATACACTGCATATTAGGATATGTCATACGGTATTGTCAATGATACACTGCATATTACGTTATATTATAAGGTATTTACAATGATACACTGCATATTACGTTATATTAGAAGGAATTTTCAATGATACACTGCATATTACATTATATTATAAGGTATTTTCAATGATACACTGCATATTACGTTATATTATAAGGTATTTTCAATGATACACTGCATATTACGTTATATTATAAGTCATTTTCAATGATAGACTGCAAATATTACGTTATATTATAAGGTATTTTCAATGATACACTGGATATTACATTATTTTATAAGGTATTTTCAATGATACACTGCATATTACTTTATATTATAAGGTAATTTTCAATGATACACTGCATATTACATTATATTATAAGGTATTTTCAATGATACGCTGCATATTGCATTATTTTATACGGTGTCTTGAATGATACACTGCATATTACGTTATATTATAATGTATTTTCAATGATACACAGCATAATACGTTATAGTATAAGGTATTTTCAATTATACACTGCATATTACGTTATTTTATAAGGTATTTTCAATGATACACTGCATATTACGTTATTTTATAAGGTATTTTCAATGATACACTGCATATTACTTTATATTATAAGGTATTTTCAATGATACATTGCATATTACATTATATTATAAGGTATTTTCAATGATACGCTGCATATTGCATTATTTTATACGGTGTCTTGAATGATACACTGCATATTACGTTATATTATAATGTATTTTCAATGATACACAGCATAATACGTTATAGTATAAGGTATTTTCAATTATACACTGCATATTACGTTATTTTATAAGGTATTTTCAATGATACACTGCATATTACGTTATATTATAAGCCATTTTCAATGATACACTGCATATTACATTATATTATAATGTATTTTCAATGATACACAGCATAATACCTTATAGTATAAGGTATTTTCAATGATACACTGCATATTACTTTATATTATAAGGTATTTTCAATGATACACTGCATATTACGTTATATTATAAACCATTTTCAATGATACACTGCATATTATGTTATATTATAAGTCATTTTCAATGATAGACTGCAAATATTACGTTATATTATAAGGTATTTTCAATGATACACTGGATATTACATTATTTTATAAGGTATTTTCAATGATACACTGCATATTACTTTATATTATAAGGTATTTTCAATGATACACTGCATATTACATTATATTATAAGGTATTTTCAATGATACACAGCATAATACGTTATAGTATAAGGTATTTTCAATTATACACTGCATATTACGTTATTTTATAAGGTATTTTCAATGATACACTGCATATTACGTTATTTTATAAGGTATTTTCAATGATACACTGCATATTACTTTATATTATAAGGTATTTTCAATGATACATTGCATATTACATTATATTATAAGGTATTTTCAATGATACGCTGCATATTGCATTATTTTATACGGTGTCTTGAATGATACACTGCATATTACGTTATATTATAATGTATTTTCAATGATACACAGCATAATACGTTATAGTATAAGGTATTTTCAATTATACACTGCATATTACGTTATTTTATAAGGTATTTTCAATGATACACTGCATATTACGTTATATTATAAGCCATTTTCAATGATACACTGCATATTACATTATATTATAATGTATTTTCAATGATACACAGCATAATACGTTATAGTATAAGGTATTTTCAATGATACACTGCATATTACGTTATATTATAAGGTATTTTCAATGATACACTGCATATTACGTTATATTATAAACCATTTTCAATGATAGACTGCAAATATTACGTTATATTATAAGGTATTTTCAATGATACACTGCATATTACGTTATATTAGAAGGTATTTTCAATGATACACTGCATATTACGTTATATTATAAGGTATTTTCAATGATACATTGCATATTACGTTATATTATATGGTATTTTCAATGATACACTGCATATTACGTTATATTATAAGCCATTTTCAATGATAGACTGCAAATATTACGTTATATTGTAAGGTATTTTCAATGATACACTGCATATTACGTTATTTTATAAGGTATTTTCAATGATACACTGCATATTACTTTATATTATAAGGTATTTTCAATGATACACTGCATATTACATTATATTATAAGGTATTTTCAATGATACGCTGCATATTGCATTATTTTATACGGTGTCTTCAATGATACACTGCATATTACGTTATATTATAATGTATTTTCAATGATACACAGCATAATTCGTTATAGTATAAGGTATTTTCAATGATACACTGCATATTACGTTATTTTATAAGGTATTTTCAATGATACACAGCATAATACGTTATAGTATAAGGTATTTTCAATGATACACTGCATATTACGTTATTTTATAAGGTATTTTCAATGATACACTGCATATTACTTTATATTATAAGGTATTTTCAATGATACACTGCATATTACATTATATTGTAATGTATTTTCAAAGATACACAGCATAATACGTTATAGTATAAGGTATTTTCAATGATACACTGCATATTACGTTATTTTATAAGGTATTTTCAATTATACACTGCATATTACGGTATATTATAAGGTATTTTCAATGATACACTGCATATTACGTTATATTATAAGCCATTTTCAATGATACACTGCATATTACATTATATTATAAGGTATTTTCAACGATACACTGCATATTACGTTATATTAGAAGGTATTTTCAATGATGCACTGCATATTAGGATATGTTATACGTTATTTTCAATGATACACTGCATATTACGTTATATTATAATGTATTTTCAATGATACACAGCATAATACGTTTTAGTATAAGGTATTTTCAATGATACACTGCATATTACGTTATATTATAAGGTATTATCAATGATACACTGCATATTACGTTATATTAGAAGGTGTTTTCAATGATACACTGCATATTAGGATATGTCATACGGTATTGTCAATGATACACTGCATATTACGTTATATTATAAGGTATTTACAATGATACACTGCATATTACGTTATATTAGAAGGAATTTTCAATGATACACTGCATATTACATTATATTATAAGGTATTTTCAATAATACACTGCATATTACATTATATTATAATGTATTTTCAATGATACACAGCATAATACGTTATAGTATAAGGTATTTTCAATGATACACTGCATATTACGTTATATTATAAGGTATTTTCAATGTTACACTGCATATTACGTTATATTATAAGGTATTTTCAATGATACACTGCATATTACATTATATTATAAGGTATTTTCAATGATACACTGCATATTACATTATATTATAAGGTATTTTCAATGATACACTGCATATTACGTTATATTATAAGGTATTTTCAATGTTACACTGCATATTACGTTATATTATAAGGTATTTTCAATGATACACTGCATATTACGTTATATTATAAGGTATTTTCAATGATACACTGCATATTATGTTATATTATAAGTCATTTTCAATGATAGACTGCAAATATTACGTTATATTATAAGGTATTTTCAATGATACACTGGATATTACATTATTTTATAAGGTATTTTCAATGATACACTGCATATTACTTTATATTATAAGGTATTTTCAATGATACACTGCATATTACATTATATTATAAGGTATTTTCAATGATACGCTGCATATTGCATTATTTTATACGGTGTCTTGAATGATACACTGCATATTACGTTATATTATAATGTATTTTCAATGATACACAGCATAATACGTTATAGTATAAGGTATTTTCAATTATACACTGCATATTACGTTATTTTATAAGGTATTTTCAATGATACACTGCATATTACGTTATTTTATAAGGTATTTTCAATGATACACTGCATATTACTTTATATTATAAGGTATTTTCAATGATACATTGCATATTACATTATATTATAAGGTATTTTCAATGATACGCTGCATATTGCATTATTTTATACGGTGTCTTGAATGATACACTGCATATTACGTTATATTATAATGTATTTTCAATGATACACAGCATAATACGTTATAGTATAAGGTATTTTCAATTATACACTGCATATTACGTTATTTTATAAGGTATTTTCAATGATACACTGCATATTACGTTATATAATAAGCCATTTTCAATGATACACTGCATATTACATTATATTATAATGTATTTTCAATGATACACAGCATAATACGTTATAGTATAAGGTATTTTCAATGATACACTGCATATTACTTTATATTATAAGGTATTTTCAATGATACACTGCATATTACGTTATATTATAAACCATTTTCAATGATACACTGCATATTATGTTATATTATAAGTCATTTTCAATGATAGACTGCAAATATTACGTTATATTATAAGGTATTTTCAATGATACACTGGATATTACATTATTTTATAAGGTATTTTCAATGATACACTGCATATTACTTTATATTATAAGGTATTTTCAATGATACACTGCATATTACATTATATTATAAGGTATTTTCAATGATACGCTGCATATTGCATTATTTTATACGGTGTCTTGAATGATACACTGCATATTACGTTATATTATAATGTATTTTCAATGATACACAGCATAATACGTTATAGTATAAGGTATTTTCAATTATACACTGCATATTACGTTATTTTATAAGGTATTTTCAATGATACACTGCATATTACGTTATTTTATAAGGTATTTTCAATGATACACTGCATATTACTTTATATTATAAGGTATTTTCAATGATACATTGCATATTACATTATATTATAAGGTATTTTCAATGATACGCTGCATATTGCATTATTTTATACGGTGTCTTGAATGATACACTGCATATTACGTTATATTATAATGTATTTTCAATGATACACAGCATAATACGTTATAGTATAAGGTATTTTCAATTCTACACTGCATATTACGTTATTTTATAAGGTATTTTCAATGATACACTGCATATTACGTTATATTATAAGCCATTTTCAATGATACACTGCATATTACATTATATTATAATGTATTTTCAATGATACACAGCATAATACGTTATAGTATAAGGTATTTTCAATGATACACTGCATATTACTTTATATTATAAGGTATTTTCAATGATACACTGCATATTACGTTATATTATAAACCATTTTCAATGATAGACTGCAAATATTACGTTATATTATAAGGTATTTTCAATGATACACTGCATATTACGTTATATTAGAAGGTATTTTCAATGATACACTGCATATTACGTTATATTATAAGGTATTTTCAATGATACATTGCATATTACGTTATATTATATGGTATTTTCAATGATACACTGCATATTACGTTATATTATAAGCCATTTTCAATGATAGACTGCAAATATTACGTTATATTATAAGGTATTTTCAATGATACACTGCATATTACGTTATTTTATAAGGTATTTTCAATGATACACTGCATATTACTTTATATTATAAGGTATTTTCAATGATACACTGCATATTACATTATATTATAAGGTATTTTCAATGATACGCTGCATATTGCATTATTTTATACGGTGTCTTCAATGATACACTGCATATTACGTTATATTATAATGTATTTTCAATGATACACAGCATAATTCGTTATAGTATAAGGTATTTTCAATGATACACTGCATATTACGTTATTTTATAAGGTATTTTCAATGATACACAGCATAATACGTTATAGTATAAGGTATTTTCAATGATACACTGCATATTACGTTATTTTATAAGGTATTTTCAATGATACACTGCATATTACTTTATATTATAAGGTATTTTCAATGATACACTGCATATTACATTATATTGTAATGTATTTTCAAAGATACACAGCATAATACGTTATAGTATAAGGTATTTTCAATGATACACTGCATATTACGTTATTTTATAAGGTATTTTCAATTATACACTGCATATTACGGTATATTATAAGGTATTTTCAATGATACAATGCATATTACGTTATATTATAAGCCATTTTCAATGATACACTGCATATTACGTTATATTATAAGCCATTTTCAATGATACACTGCATATTACATTATATTATAAGGTATTTTCAACGATACACTGCATATTACGTTATATTAGAAGGTATTTTCAATGATGCACTGCATATTAGGATATGTTATACGTTATTTTCAATGATACACTGCATATTACGTTATATTATAAGGTATTTACAATGATACAATGCATATTACGTTATATTAGAAGGTATTTTCAATGATACACTGCATATTAGGATATGTTATACGGTATTTTCAATGATACACTGCATATTAGGTTATATTATAAGGTATTTTCAATGATACACTGCATATTACGTTATATTATAAGGTCTTTTCAATGACACACTGCATATTTCGTTATATTATAAGTTATTTTCAATGATACACTGCATATTACGTTATATTATAAGGTATTATCAATGATACACTGCATATTACGTTATATTAGAAGGTGTTTTCAATGATACACTGCATATTAGGATATGTTATACGGTATTGTCAATGATACACTGCATATTACGTTATATTATAAGGTATTTACAATGATACACTGCATATTACTTTATATTATAAGGTATTTTCAATGATACACTGCATATTACATTATATTATAAGGTATTTTCAATGATACACTGGATATTACATTATTTTATACGGTGTCTTGAATGATACACTGCATATTACGTTATATTATAATGTATTTTCAATGATACACAGCATAATACGTTATAGTATAAGGTATTTTCAATTATACACTGCATATTACGTTATTTTATAAGGTATTTTCAATGATACACTGCATATTACGTTATTTTATAAGGTATTTTCAATGATACACTGCATATTACTTTATATTATAAGGTATTTTCAATGATACATTGCATATTACATTATATTATAAGGTATTTTCAATGATACGCTGCATATTGCATTATTTTATACGGTGTCTTGAATGATACACTGCATATTACGTTATATTATAATGTATTTTCAATGATACACAGCATAATACGTTATAGTATAAGGTATTTTCAATTCTACACTGCATATTACGTTATTTTATAAGGTATTTTCAATGATACACTGCATATTACGTTATATTATAAGCCATTTTCAATGATACACTGCATATTACATTATATTATAATGTATTTTCAATGATACACAGCATAATACGTTATAGTATAAGGTATTTTCAATGATACACTGCATATTACTTTATATTATAAGGTATTTTCAATGATACACTGCATATTACGTTATATTATAAACCATTTTCAATGATAGACTGCAAATATTACGTTATATTATAAGGTATTTTCAATGATACACTGCATATTACGTTATATTATAAGGTATTTTCAATGATACACTGCATATTACGTTATATTATAAGGTATTTTCAATGATACATTGCATATTACGTTATATTATATGGTATTTTCAATGATACACTGCATATTACGTTATATTATAAGCCATTTTCAATGATAGACTGCAAATATTACGTTATATTGTAAGGTATTTTCAATGATACACTGCATATTACGTTATTTTATAAGGTATTTTCAATGATACACTGCATATTACTTTATATTATAAGGTATTTTCAATGATACACTGCATATTACATTATATTATAAGGTATTTTCAATGATACGCTGCATATTGCATTATTTTATACGGTGTCTTCAATGATACACTGCATATTACGTTATATTATAATGTATTTTCAATGATACACAGCATAATTCGTTATAGTATAAGGTATTTTCAATGATACACTGCATATTACGTTATTTTATAAGGTATTTTCAATGATACACAGCATAATACGTTATAGTATAAGGTATTTTCAATGATACACTGCATATTACGTTATTTTATAAGGTATTTTCAATGATACACTGCATATTACTTTATATTATAAGGTATTTTCAATGATACACTGCATATTACATTATATTGTAATGTATTTTCAAAGATACACAGCATAATACGTTATAGTATAAGGTATTTTCAATGATACACTGCATATTACGTTATTTTATAAGGTATTTTCAATTATACACTGCATATTACGGTATATTATAAGGTATTTTCAATGATACACTGCATATTACGTTATATTATAAGCCATTTTCAATGATACACTGCATATTACATTATATTATAAGGTATTTTCAACGATACACTGCATATTACGTTATATTAGAAGGTATTTTCAATGATGCACTGCATATTAGGATATGTTATACGTTATTTTCAATGATACACTGCATATTACGTTATATTATAAGGTATTTACAATGATACAATGCATATTACGTTATATTAGAAGGTATTTTCAATGATACACTGCATATTAGGATATGTTATACGGTATTTTCAATGATACACTGCATATTACGTTATATTATAAGGTATTTTCAATGATACACTGCATATTACGTTATATTATAAGGTCTTTTCAATGACACACTGCATATTTCGTTATATTATAAGTTATTTTCAATGATACACTGCATATTACGTTATATTATAAGGTATTATCAATGATACACTGCATATTACGTTATATTAGAAGGTGTTTTCAATGATACACTGCATATTAGGATATGTTATACGGTATTGTCAATGATACACTGCATATTACGTTATATTATAAGGTATTTACAATGATACACTGCATATTATGTTATATTATAAGTCATTTTCAATGATAGACTGCAAATATTACGTTATATTATAAGGTATTTTCAATGATACACTGGATATTACATTATTTTATAAGGTATTTTCAATGATACACTGCATATTACTTTATATTATAAGGTATTTTCAATGATACACTGCATATTACATTATATTATAAGGTATTTTCAATGATACGCTGCATATTGCATTATTTTATACGGTGTCTTGAATGATACACTGCATATTACATTATATTATAAGGTATTTTCAATGATACACTGCATATTACATTATATTATAAGGTATTTTCAATGATACACTGCATATTACGTTATATTATAAGGTATTTTCAATGATACACTGCATATTACGTTATATTATAAGGTATTTTCAATGATACACTGCATATTACGTTATATTATAAGGTATTTTCAATGATACACTGCATATTATGTTATATTATAAGTCATTTTCAATGATAGACTGCAAATATTACGTTATATTATAAGGTATTTTCAATGATACACTGGATATTACATTATTTTATAAGGTATTTTCAATGATACACTGCATATTACTTTATATTATAAGGTATTTTCAATGATACACTGCATATTACGTTATTTAATAAGGTATTTTCAATGATACACTGCATATTACTTTATATTATAAGATATTTTCAATGATACACTGCATATTACATTATATTATAAGGTATTTTCAATGATACACTGCATATTACATTATATTATAAGGTATTTTCAATGATACACTGCATATTACGTTATATTATAAGGTATTTTCTATGATACACTGCATATTACGTTATATTATAAGGTATTTTCAATGATACACTGCATATTACGTTATATTATAAGGTATTTTCAATGATACACTGCATATTATATTATATTATAAGTCATTTTCAATGATAGACTGCAAATATTACGTTATATTATAAGGTATTTTCAATGATACACTGGATATTACATTATTTTATAAGGTATTTTCAATGATACACTGCATATTACTTTATATTATAAGGTATTTTCAATGATACACTGCATATTACATTATATTATAAGGTATTTTCAATGATACGCTGCATATTGCATTATTTTATACGGTGTCTTGAATGATACACTGCATATTACGTTATATTATAATGTATTTTCAATGATACACAGCATAATACGTTATAGTATAAGGTATTTTCAATTATACACTGCATATTACGTTATTTTATAAGGTATTTTCAATGATACACTGCATATTACGTTATTTTATAAGGTATTTTCAATGATACACTGCATATTACTTTATATTATAAGGTATTTTCAATGATACATTGCATATTACATTATATTATAAGGTATTTTCAATGATACGCTGCATATTGCATTATTTTATACGGTGTCTTGAATGATACACTGCATATTACGTTATATTATAATGTATTTTCAATGATACACAGCATAATACGTTATAGTATAAGGTATTTTCAATTATACACTGCATATTACGTTATTTTATAAGGTATTTTCAATGATACACTGCATATTACGTTATATTATAAGCCATTTTCAATGATACACTGCATATTACATTATATTATAATGTATTTTCAATGATACACAGCATAATACGTTATAGTATAAGGTATTTTCAATGATACACTGCATATTACTTTATATTATAAGGTATTTTCAATGATACACTGCATATTACGTTATATTATAAACCATTTTCAATGATAGACTGCAAATATTACGTTATATTATAAGGTATTTTCAATGATACACTGCATATTACGTTATATTAGAAGGTATTTTCAATGATACACTGCATATTACGTTATATTATAAGGTATTTTCAATGATACACTGCATATTACGTTATATTATATGGTATTTTCAATGATACACTGCATATTACGTTATATTATAAGCCATTTTCAATGATAGACTGCAAATATTACGTTATATTGTAAGGTATTTTCAATGATACACTGCATATTACGTTATTTTATAAGGTATTTTCAATGATACACTGCATATTACGTTATATTATAAGGTATTTTCAATGATACACTGCATATTACATTATATTATAAGGTATTTTCAATGATACGCTGCATATTGCATTATTTTATACGGTGTCTTCAATGATACACTGCATATTACGTTATATTATAATGTATTTTCAATGATACACAGCATAATTCGTTATAGTATAAGGTATTTTCAATGATACACTGCATATTACGTTATTTTATAAGGTATTTTCAATGATACACAGCATAATACGTTATAGTATAAGGTATTTTCAATGATACACTGCATATTACGTTATTTTATAAGGTATTTTCAATGATACACTGCATATTACTTTATATTATAAGGTATTTTCAATGATACACTGCATATTACATTATATTGTAATGTATTTTCAATGATACACAGCATATTACGTTATTTTATAAGGTATTTTCAATTATACACTGCATATTACGGTATATTATAAGGTATTTTCAATGATACACTGCATATTACGTTATATTATAAGCCATTTTCAATGATACACTGCATATTACATTATATTATAAGGTATTTTCAACGATACACTGCATATTACGTTATATTATAAGGTATTTTCTATGATACACTGCATATTACGTTATATTATAAGGTATTTTCAATGATACACTGCATATTACGTTATATTATAAGGTATTTTCAATGATACACTGCATATTATATTATATTATAAGTCATTTTCAATGATAGACTGCAAATATTACGTTATATTATAAGGTATTTTCAATGATACACTGGATATTACATTATTTTATAAGGTATTTTCAATGATACACTGCATATTACTTTATATTATAAGGTATTTTCAATGATACACTGCATATTACATTATATTATAAGGTATTTTCAATGATACGCTGCATATTGCATTATTTTATACGGTGTCTTGAATGATACACTGCATATTACGTTATATTATAATGTATTTTCAATGATACACAGCATAATACGTTATAGTATAAGGTATTTTCAATTATACACTGCATATTACGTTATTTTATAAGGTATTTTCAATGATACACTGCATATTACGTTATTTTATAAGGTATTTTCAATGATACACTGCATATTACTTTATATTATAAGGTATTTTCAATGATACATTGCATATTACATTATATTATAAGGTATTTTCAATGATACGCTGCATATTGCATTATTTTATACGGTGTCTTCAATGATACACTGCATATTACGTTATATTATAATGTATTTTCAATGATACACAGCATAATACGTTATAGTATAAGGTATTTTCAATGATACACTGCATATTACGTTATTTTATAAGGTATTTTCAATGATACACTGCATATTACGTTATATTATAAGCCATTTTCAATGATACACTGCATATTACATTATATTATAATGTATTTTCAATGATACACAGCATAATACGTTATAGTATAAGGTATTTTCAATGATACACTGCATATTACTTTATATTATAAGGTATTTTCAATGATACACTGCATATTACGTTATATTATAAACCATTTTCAATGATAGACTGCAAATATTACGTTATATTATAAGGTATTTTCAATGATACACTGCATATTACGTTATATTAGAAGGTATTTTCAATGATACACTGCATATTACGTTATATTATAAGGTATTTTCAATGATACATTGCATATTACGTTATATTATATGGTATTTTCAATGATACACTGCATATTACGTTATATTATAAGCCATTTTCAATGATAGACTGCAAATATTACGTTATATTTTAAGGTATTTTCAATGATACACTGCATATTACGTTATTTTATAAGGTATTTTCAATGATACACTGCATATTACTTTATATTATAAGGTATTTTCAATGATACACTGCATATTACATTATATTATAAGGTATTTTCAATGATACGCTGCATATTGCATTATTTTATACGGTGTCTTCAATGATACACTGCATATTACGTTATATTATAATGTATTTTCAATGATACACAGCATAATTCGTTATAGTATAAGGTATTTTCAATGATACACTGCATATTACGTTATTTTATAAGGTATTTTCAATGATACACAGCATAATACGTTATAGTATAAGGTATTTTCAATGATACACTGCATATTACGTTATTTTATAAGGTATTTTCAATGATACACTGCATATTACTTTATATTATAAGGTATTTTCAATGATACACTGCATATTACATTATATTGTAATGTATTTTCAATGATACACAGCATATTACGTTATTTTATAAGGTATTTTCAATTATACACTGCATATTACGGTATATTATAAGGTATTTTCAATGATACACTGCATATTACGTTATATTATAAGCCATTTTCAATGATACACTGCATATTACATTATATTATAAGGTATTTTCAACGATACACTGCATATTACGTTATATTAGAAGGTATTTTCAATGATGCACTGCATATTAGGATATGTTATACGTTATTTTCAATGATACACTGCATATTACGTTATATTATAAGGTATTTACAATGATACAATGCATATTACGTTATATTAGAAGGTATTTTCAATGATACACTGCATATTAGGATATGTTATACGGTATTTTCAATGATACACTGCATATTAGGTTATATTATAAGGTATTTTCAATGATACACTGCATATTACGTTATATTATAAGGTCTTTTCAATGACACACTGCATATTTCGTTATATTATAAGTTATTTTCAATGATACACTGCATATTACTTTATATTATAAGGTATTATCAATGATACACTGCATATTACGTTATATTAGAAGGTGTTTTCAATGATACACTGCATATTAGGATATGTTATACGGTATTGTCAATGATACACTGCATATTACGTTATATTATAAGGTATTTACAATGATACACTGCATATTACGTTATTTTATAAGGTATTTTCAATGATACACTGCATATTACTTTATATTATAAGATATTTTCAATGATACACTGCATATTACATTATATTATAAGGTATTTTCAATGATACACTGCATATTACATTATATTATAAGGTATTTTCAATGATACACTGCATATTACGTTATATTATAATGTATTTTCAATGATACACTGCATATTACGTTATATTATAAGGTATTTTCAATGATACACTGCATATTACGTTATATTATAAGGTATTTTCAATGATACACTGCATATTATGTTATATTATAAGTCATTTTCAATGATAGACTGCAAATATTACGTTATATTATAAGGTATTTTCAATGATACACTGGATATTACATTATTTTATAAGGTATTTTCAATGATACACTGCATATTACTTTATATTATAAGGTATTTTCATTGATACACAGCATAATACGTTATAGTATAAGGTATTTTCAATGATACACTGCATATTACGTTATTTTATAAGGTATTTTCAATGATACACTGCATATTACTTTATATTATAAGGTATTTTCAATGATACACTGCATATTACATTATATTGTAATGTATTTTCAAAGATACACAGCATAATACGTTATAGTATAAGGTATTTTCAATGATACACTGCATATTACGTTATTTTATAAGGTATTTTCAATTATACACTGCATATTACGGTATATTATAAGGTATTTTCAATGATACACTGCATATTACGTTATATTATAAGCCATTTTCAATGATACACTGCATATTACATTATATTATAAGGTATTTTCAACGATACACTGCATATTACGTTATATTAGAAGGTATTTTCAATGATGCACTGCATATTAGGATATGTTATACGTTATTTTCAATGATACACTGCATATTACGTTATATTATAAGGTATTTACAATGATACAATGCATATTACGTTATATTAGAAGGTATTTTCAATGATACACTGCATATTAGGATATGTTATACGGTATTTTCAATGATACACTGCATATTAGGTTATATTATAAGGTATTTTCAATGATACACTGCATATTACGTTATATTATAAGGTCTTTTCAATGACACACTGCATATTTCGTTATATTATAAGTTATTTTCAATGATACACTGCATATTATGTTATATTATAAGTCATTTTCAATGATAGACTGCAAATATTACGTTATATTATAAGGTATTTTCAATGATACACTGGATATTACATTATTTTATAAGGTATTTTCAATGATACACTGCATATTACTTTATATTATAAGGTATTTTCAATGATACACTGCATATTACATTATATTATAAGGTATTTTCAATGATACGCTGCATATTGCATTATTTTATACGGTGTCTTGAATGATACACTGCATATTACATTATATTATAAGGTATTTTCAATGATACACTGCATATTACATTATATTATAAGGTATTTTCAATGATACACTGCATATTACGTTATATTATAAGGTATTTTCAATGATACACTGCATATTACGTTATATTATAAGGTATTTTCAATGATACACTGCATATTACGTTATATTATAAGGTATTTTCAATGATACACTGCATATTATGTTATAT
The DNA here is from genome assembly GCA_916610255.1 of Lasioglossum lativentre. Taxonomy (NCBI): domain Eukaryota; kingdom Metazoa; phylum Arthropoda; class Insecta; order Hymenoptera; family Halictidae; genus Lasioglossum; species Lasioglossum lativentre. Next base: position 49,310 of record CAKAJI010000502.1, read on the forward strand.
TATAAGTCATTTTCAATGATAGACTGCAAATATTACGTTATATTATAAGGTATTTTCAATGATACACTGGATATTACATTATTTTATAAGGTATTTTCAATGATACACTGCATATTACTTTATATTATAAGGTATTTTCAATGATACACTGCATATTACGTTATTTAATAAGGTATTTTCAATGATACACTGCATATTACTTTATATTATAAGATATTTTCAATGATACACTGCATATTACATTATATTATAAGGTATTTTCAATGATACACTGCATATTACATTATATTATAAGGTATTTTCAATGATACACTGCATATTACGTTATATTATAAGGTATTTTCAATGATACACTGCATATTACGTTATATTATAAGGTATTTTCAATGATACACTGCATATTACGTTATATTATAAGGTATTTTCAATGATACACTGCATATTATATTATATTATAAGTCATTTTCAATGATAGACTGCAAATATTACGTTATATTATAAGGTATTTTCAATGATACACTGGATATTACATTATTTTATAAGGTATTTTCAATGATACACTGCATATTACTTTATATTATAAGGTATTTTCAATGATACACTGCATATTACATTATATTATAAGGTATTTTCAATGATACGCTGCATATTGCATTATTTTATACGGTGTCTTGAATGATACACTGCATATTACGTTATATTATAATGTATTTTCAATGATACACAGCATAATACGTTATAGTATAAGGTATTTTCAATTATACACTGCATATTACGTTATTTTATAAGGTATTTTCAATGATACACTGCATATTACGTTATTTTATAAGGTATTTTCAATGATACACTGCATATTACTTTATATTATAAGGTATTTTCAATGATACATTGCATATTACATTATATTATAAGGTATTTTCAATGATACGCTGCATATTGCATTATTTTATACGGTGTCTTGAATGATACACTGCATATTACGTTATATTATAATGTATTTTCAATGATACACAGCATAATACGTTATAGTATAAGGTATTTTCAATGATACACTGCATATTACGTTATTTTATAAGGTATTTTCAATGATACACTGCATATTACGTTATATTATAAGCCATTTTCAATGATACACTGCATATTACATTATATTATAATGTATTTTCAATGATACACAGCATAATACGTTATAGTATAAGGTATTTTCAATGATACACTGCATATTACTTTATATTATAAGGTATTTTCAATGATACACTGCATATTACGTTATATTATAAACCATTTTCAATGATAGACTGCAAATATTACGTTATATTATAAGGTATTTTCAATGATACACTGCATATTACGTTATATTAGAAGGTATTTTCAATGATACACTGCATATTACGTTATATTATAAGGTATTTTCAATGATACATTGCATATTACGTTATATTATATGGTATTTTCAATGATACACTGCATATTACGTTATATTATAAGCCATTTTCAATGATAGACTGCAAATATTACGTTATATTGTAAGGTATTTTCAATGATACACTGCATATTACGTTATTTTATGAGCTATTTTCAAGTATACACTGCATACTACATTATATTTACGTTATATTATATGGTATTTTCAATGATACACTGCATATTACATTATATTATAAGGTATTTTCAATGATACGCTGCATATTGCATTATTTTATACGGTGTCTTCAATGATACACTGCATATTACGTTATATTATAATGTATTTTCAATGATACACAGCATAATTCGTTATAGTATAAGGTATTTTCAATGATACACTGCATATTACGTTATTTTATAAGGTATTTTCAATGATACACAGCATAATACGTTATAGTATAAGGTATTTTCAATGATACACTGCATATTACGTTATTTTATAAGGTATTTTCAATGATACACTGCATATTACTTTATATTATAAGGTATTTTCAATGATACACTGCATATTACATTATATTGTAATGTATTTTCAAAGATACACAGCATAATACGTTATAGTATAAGGTATTTTCAATGATACACTGCATATTACGTTATTTTATAAGGTATTTTCAATTATACACTGCATATTACGGTATATTATAAGGTATTTTCAATGATACACTGCATATTACGTTATATTATAAGCCATTTTCAATGATACACTGCATATTACATTATATTATAAGGTATTTTCAATGATACACTGCATATTAC
>CAKAJI010000503.1:0-81792 GCA_916610255.1 Lasioglossum lativentre
TAATATAACGTAATATGCAGTGTATCATTGAAAATACCTTATAATATAACGTAATATGCAGTGTATCATTGAAAATACCTTACGATGTATCGTAGTATGCAGTGTATCATTGAAAATACCTTAAAATATAACGTAATATGCTGTGTATCATTGAAAATACCATGTAATATAACGTAATATACAGTGTATTATTGAAAATACCTTATAATATAACGTAATATGCAGTGTATCATTGAAAATACCTTATAATATAACGTAATATGCAGTGTATCATTGAAAATACCTTATAATATAACGTAATATGCAGTGTATCATTGAAAATACCTTACGATATAACGTAATATGCAGTGTATCATTGAAAATACCTTATAATATAACGTAATATGCAGTGTATCATTGAAAATACCTTCTAATATAACGTAATATGCAGTGTATCATTGAAAATACCTTATAATATAACGTAATATGCAGTGTATCATTGAAAATACCTTATAATATAACGTAATATGCAGTGTATCATTGAAAATACCTTATAATATAACGTAATATGCAGTGTGTCATAGAAAATACCTTATAATGTAACGTAATATGCAGTGTATCATTGAAAATACCTTATAATATAACGTAATATGCAGTGTATCATTGAAAATACCTTATAATATAACGTAATATGCAGTGTATCATTGAAAATACCTTACGATATAACGTAATATGCAGTGTATCATTGAAAATACCTTATATCATATCGTAATATGCAGTTTATCATTGAAAATACCTTATAATATAACATAATATGCAGTGTATCATTGAAAATACCTTCTAATATGTCGTAGTTTATCATTGAAAATACCTTATAATATAACGTAATATGCAGTGTATCATTGAAAATACCTTATAATATAACGTAATATGCAGTGTATCATTGAAAAAACCTTCTAATATAACGTAATATGCAGTGTATCATTGAAAATACCTTATAATATAACGTAATATGCAGTGTATCATTGAAAATACCTTATAATATAACGTAATATGCAGTGTAACATAGAAAATACCATGTAATATAACGTAATATACAGTGTATCATTGAAAATACCTTATAATATAACGTAATATGCAGTGTATCATTGAAAATACCTTATAATATAACCTAATATGCAGTGTATCATTGAAAATACCTTATAATATAACGTAATATGCAGTGTATCATTGAAAATACCTTATAATATAACGTAATATGCAGTGTATCATTGAAAATACCTTATAATATAACGTAATATGCAGTGTATCATTGAAAATACCTTATAATATAACGTAATATGCAGTGTGTCATTGAAAATACCTTATAATGTAACGTAATATGCAGTGTATCATTGAAAATACCTTATAATATAACGTAATATGCAGTGTATCATTGAAAATACCTTATAATATAACGTAATATGCAGTGTATCATTGAAAATACCTTATAATATAACGTAATATGCAGTGTGTCATTGAAAATACCTTATAATGTAACGTAATATGCAGTGTATCATTGAAAATACCTTATAATATAACGTAATATGCAGTGTGTCATTGAAAATACCTTATAATGTAACGTAATATGCAGTGTATCATTGAAAATACCTTATAATATAACGTAATATGCAGTGTATCATTGAAAATACCTTATAATATAACGTAATATGCAGTGTATCATTGAAAATACCTTATAATATAACGTAATATGCAGTGTGTCATTGAAAATACCTTATAATGTAACGTAATATGCAGTGTATCATTGAAAATACCTTCTAATATAACGTAATATGCAGTGTATCATTGAAAATACATTATAATATAACGTAATATGCAGTGTATCATTGAAAATACCTTATAATATAACGTAATATGCAGTGTATCATTGAAAATACCTTCTAATATAACGTAATATGCAGTGTATCATTGAAAATACCTTACGATGTATCGTAGTATGCAGTGTATCATTGAAAATACCTTAAAATATAACGTAATATGCTGTGTATCATTGAAAATACCATGTAATATAACGTAATATACAGTGTATTATTGAAAATACCTTATAATATAACGTAATATGCAGTGTATCATTGAAAATACCTTATAATATAACGTAATATGCAGTGTATCATTGAAAATACCTTATAATATAACGTAATATGCAGTGTATCATTGAAAATACCTTACGATATAACGTAATATGCAGTGTATCATTGAAAATACCTTATAATATAACGTAATATGCAGTGTATCATTGAAAATACCTTCTAATATAACGTAATATGCAGTGTATCATTGAAAATACCTTCTAATATAACGTAATATGCAGTGTATCATTGAAAATACCTTATAATATAACGTAATATGCAGTGTATCATTGAAAATACCTTATAATATAACGTAATATGCAGTGTGTCATAGAAAATACCTTATAATGTAACGTAATATGCAGTGTATCATTGAAAATACCTTATAATATAACGTAATATGCAGTGTATCATTGAAAATACCTTATAATATAACGTAATATGCAGTGTATCATTGAAAATACCTTACGATATAACGTAATATGCAGTGTATCATTGAAAATACCTTATATCATATCGTAATATGCAGTTTATCATTGAAAATACCTTATAATATAACGTAATATGCAGTGTATCATTGAAAATACCTTCTAATATGTCGTAGTTTATCATTGAAAATACCTTATAATATAACGTAATATGCAGTGTATCATTGAAAATACCTTATAATATAACGTAATATGCAGTGTATCATTGAAAAAACCTTCTAATATAACGTAATATGCAGTGTATCATTGAAAATACCTTATAATATAACGTAATATGCAGTGTATCATTGAAAATACCTTATAATATAACGTAATATGCAGTGTAACATAGAAAATACCATGTAATATAACGTAATATACAGTGTATCATTGAAAATACCTTATAATATAACGTAATATGCAGTGTATCATTGAAAATACCTTATAATATAACCTAATATGCAGTGTATCATTGAAAATACCTTATAATATAACGTAATATGCAGTGTATCATTGAAAATACCTTCTAATATGTCGTAGTTTATCATTGAAAATACCTTATAATATAACGTAATATGCAGTGTATCATTGAAAATACCTTATAATATAACGTAATATGCAGTGTATCATTGAAAAAACCTTCTAATATAACGTAATATGCAGTGTATCATTGAAAATACCTTATAATATGAAAATACCTTATAATATAACGTAATATGCAAGTGTATCATTGAAAATACCTTATAATATAACGTAATATGCAGTGTAACATAGAAAATACCATGTAATATAACGTAATATGCAGTGTGTCATTGAAAATACCTTATAATGTAACGTAATATGCAGTGTATCATTGAAAATACCTTATAATATAACGTAATATGCAGTGTATCATTGAAAATACCTTATAATATAACGTAATATGCAGTGTATCATTGAAATACCTTATATAACGTATATGCAGTGTGTCATGAAAATACCTTATAATGTAACGTAATATGCAGTGTATCATTGAAAATACCTTATAATTATAACGTAATATGCAGTGTATCATTGAAAATACCTTATAATATTAACGTAATATGCAGTGTATCATTGAAAATACCTTACGATATAACGTAATATGCAGTGTATCATTGAAAATACCTTATATCATTATCGTAATATGCAGTGTATCATTGAAAATACCTTATAATATAACGTAATATGCAGTGTATCATTGAAAATACCTTATAATATAACGTAATATGCTGTGTATCATTGACAATACCTTATAATATAACGTAATATGCAGTGTATCATTGAAAATACCTTATAATATAACGTAATATGCAGTGTATCATTGAAAATACCATATAATATAACGTAATATGCAGTGTATCATTGAAAATACCTTCTAATATGTCGTAGTTTATCATTGAAAATACCTTATAATATAACGTAATATGCAGTGTATCATTGAAAATACCTTATAATATAACGTAATATGCAGTGTATCATTGAAAATACCTTATAAAATAACGTAATATGCAGTGTATCATTGTAAATACCTTATAATATAACGTAATATGCAGTGTATCATTGAAAATACCTTCTAATATAACGTAATATGCAGTGTATCATTGAAAATACATTATAATATAACGTAATATGCAGTGTATCATTGAAAATACCTTATAATATGTCGTAGTTTATCATTGAAAATACTTTATAATATAACGTATTATGCAGTGTATCATTGAAAATACCTTCTAATATAACGTAATATGCAGTGTATCATTGAAAATACCTTATAATATAACGTAATATGCAGTGTATCATTGAAAATACCTTATAATATAACGTAATATGCTGTGTATCATTGACAATACCTTATAATATAACGTAATATGCAGTGTATCATTGAAAATACCTTATAATATAACGTAATATGCAGTGTATCATTGAAAATACCATATAATATAACGTATATGCAGTGTATCATTGAAAATACCTTCTAATATGTCGTAGTTTATCATTGAAAATACCTTATAATATAACGTAATATGCAGTGTATCATTGAAAATACCTTATAATATAACGTAATATGCAGTGTATCATTGAAAATACCTTATAAAATAACGTAATATGCAGTGTATCATTGTAAATACCTTATAATATAACGTAATATGCAGTGTATCATTGAAAATACCTTCTAATATAACGTAATATGCAGTGTATCATTGAAAATACATTATAATATAACGTAATATGCAGTGTATCATTGAAAATACCTTATAATATGTCGTAGTTTATCATTGAAAATACTTTATAATATAACGTATTATGCAGTGTATCATTGAAAAATACCTTCTAATATAACGTAATATGCAGTGTATCATTGAAAATACCTTATAATATAACGTAATATGCAGTGTATCATTGAAAATACCTTATAATATAACGTAATATGCAGTGTATCATTGAAAATACCTTATAATATAACGTAATATGCAGTGTGTCATAGAAAATACCTTATAATGTAACGTAATATGCAGTGTATCATTGAAAATACCTTATAATATAACGTAATATGCAGTGTGTCATTGAAAATACCTTATAATATAACGTAGTTTATCATTGAAAATACCTTATAATATAACGTAATATGCAGTGTATCATTGAAAATACCTTATAATATAACGTAATATGCTGTGTATCATTGAAAATACCTTATAATATAACGTAATATGCTGTGTATCATTGAAAATACCTTATAATATAACGTAATATGCTGTGTATCATTGACAATACCTTATAATATAACGTAATATGCAGTGTATCATTGAAAATACCTTATAATATAACGTAATATGCAGTGTATCATTGAAAATACCATATAATATAAACGTAATATGCAGTGTATCATTGAAAATACCTTCTAATATGTCGTAGTTTATCATTGAAAATACCTTATAATATAACGTAATATGCAGTGTATCATTGAAAATACCTTATAATATAACGTAATATGCAGTGTATCATTGAAAATACCTTATAATATAACGTAATATGCTGTGTATCATTGAAAATACCTTATAATATAACGTAATATGCTGTGTATCATTGACAATACCTTATAATATAACGTAATATGCAGTGTATCATTGAAAATACCTTATAATATAACGTAATATGCAGTGTATCATTGAAAATACCTTATAATATAACGTAATATGCAGTGTATCATTGAAAATACCTTCTAATATGTCGTAGTTTATCATTGAAAATACCTTATAATATAACGTAATATGCAGTGTATCATTGAAAATACCTTATAATATAACGTAATATGCAGTGTATCATTGAAAATACCTTATAAAATAACGTAATATGCAGTGTATCATTGAAAATACCTTATAATATAACGTAATATGCAGTGTATCATTGAAAATACCATATAACATAACGTAATATGCAGTGTATCATTGAAAATACCTTCTAATATGTCGTAGTTTATCATTGAAAATACCTTATAATATAACGTAATATGCAGTGTATCATTGAAAATACCTTATAATATAACGTAATATGCAGTGTATCATTGAAAATACCTTATAAAATAACGTAATATGCAGTGTATCATTGTAAATACCTTATAATATAACGTAATATGCAGTGTATCATTGAAAATACCTTCTAATATAACGTAATATGCAGTGTATCATTGAAAATACATTATAATATAACGTAATATGCAGTGTATCATTGAAAATACCTTATAATATGTCGTAGTTTATCATTGAAAATACCTTATAATATAACGTATTATGCAGTGTATCATTGAAAATACCTTCTAATATAACGTAATATGCAGTGTATCATTGAAAATACCTTATAATATAACGTAATATGCAGTGTATCATTGAAAATACCTTATAATATAACGTAGTTTATCATTGAAAATACCTTATAATATAACGTAATATGCAGTGTATCATTGAAAATACCTTATAATATAACGTAATATGCAGTGTATCATTGAAAATACCTTATAATATAACGTAATATGCAGTGTATCATTGAAAATACCTTATAATATAACGTAATATGCAGTGTGTCATTGAAAATACCTTATAATGTAACGTAATATGCAGTGTATCATTGAAAATACCTTATAATATAACGTAATATGCAGTGTATCATTGAAAATACATTATAATATAACGTAATATGCAGTGTATCATTGAAAATACCTTACGATATAACGTAATATGCAGTGTATCATTGAAAATACCTTATAATATAACGTAATATGCAGTGTATCATTGAAAATACCTTATAATATAACGTAATATGCAGTGTATCATTGAAAATACCTTACGATATAACGTAATATGCAGTGTATCATTGAAAATACCTTATATCATATCGTAATATGCAGTGTATCATTGAAAATACCTTATAATATAACGTAATATGCAGTGTATCATTGAAAATACCTTATAATATAACGTAATATGCTGTGTATCATTGACAATACCTTATAATATAACGTAATATGCAGTGTATCATTGAAAATACCTTATAATATAACGTAATATGCAGTGTATCATTGAAAATACCATATAATATAACGTAATATGCAGTGTATCATTGAAAATACCTTCTAATATGTCGTAGTTTATCATTGAAAATACCTTATAATATAACGTAATATGCAGTGTATCATTGAAAATACCTTATAATATAACGTAATATGCAGTGTATCATTGAAAATACCTTATAAAATAACGTAATATGCAGTGTATCATTGTAAATACCTTATAATATAACGTAATATGCAGTGTATCATTGAAAATACCTTCTAATATAACGTAATATGCAGTGTATCATTGAAAATACATTATAATATAACGTAATATGCAGTGTATCATTGAAAATACCTTATAATATGTCGTAGTTTATCATTGAAAATACTTTATAATATAACGTATTATGCAGTGTATCATTGAAAATACCTTCTAATATAACGTAATATGCAGTGTATCATTGAAAATACCTTATAATATAACGTAATATGCAGTGTATCATTGAAAATACCTTATAATATAACGTAATATGCTGTGTATCATTGACAATACCTTATAATATAACGTAATATGCAGTGTATCATTGAAAATACCTTATAATATAACGTAATATGCAGTGTATCATTGAAAATACCATATAATATAACGTAATATGCAGTGTATCATTGAAAATACCTTCTAATATGTCGTAGTTTATCATTGAAAATACCTTATAATATAACGTAATATGCAGTGTATCATTGAAAATACCTTATAATATAACGTAATATGCAGTGTATCATTGAAAATACCTTATAAAATAACGTAATATGCAGTGTATCATTGTAAATACCTTATAAAATAACGTAATATGCAGTGTATCATTGAAAATACCTTCTAATATAACGTAATATGCAGTGTATCATTGAAAATACATTATAATATAACGTAATATGCAGTGTATCATTGAAAATACCTTATAATATGTCGTAGTTTATCATTGAAAATACTTTATAATATAACGTATTATGCAGTGTATCATTGAAAATACCTTCTAATATAACGTAATATGCAGTGTATCATTGAAAATACCTTATAATATAACGTAATATGCAGTGTATCATTGTAAATACCTTATAATATAACGTAATATGCAGTGTATCATTGAAAATACCTTCTAATATAACGTAATATGCAGTGTATCATTGAAAATACATTATAATATAACGTAATATGCAGTGTATCATTGAAAATACCTTCTAATATGTCGTAGTTTATCATTGAAAATACCTTATAATATAACGTAATATGCAGTGTATCATTGAAAATACCTTATAATATAACGTAATATGCAGTGTATCATTGAAAAAACCTTCTAATATAACGTAATATGCAGTGTATCATTGAAAATACCTTATAATATAACGTAATATGCAGTGTATCATTGAAAATACCTTATAATATAACGTAATATGCAGTGTAACATAGAAAATACCATGTAATATAACGTAATATGCAGTGTGTCATTGAAAATACCTTATAATGTAACGTAATATGCAGTGTATCATTGAAAATACCTTATAATATAACGTAATATGCAGTGTATCATTGAAAATACCTTATAATATAACGTAATATGCAGTGTATCATTGAAAATACCTTATAATATAACGTAATATGCAGTGTGTCATTGAAAATACCTTATAATGTAACGTAATATGCAGTGTATCATTGAAAATACCTTATAATATAACGTAATATGCAGTGTATCATTGAAAATACCTTATAATATAACGTAATATGCAGTGTATCATTGAAAATACCTTACGATATAACGTAATATGCAGTGTATCATTGAAAATACCTTATATCATATCGTAATATGCAGTGTATCATTGAAAATACCTTATAATATAACGTAATATGCAGTGTATCATTGAAAATACCTTATAATATAACGTAATATGCTGTGTATCATTGACAATACCTTATAATATAACGTAATATGCAGTGTATCATTGAAAATACCTTATAATATAACGTAATATGCAGTGTATCATTGAAAATACCATATAATATAACGTAATATGCAGTGTATCATTGAAAATACCTTCTAATATGTCGTAGTTTATCATTGAAAATACCTTATAATATAACGTAATATGCAGTGTATCATTGAAAATACCTTATAATATAACGTAATATGCAGTGTATCATTGAAAATACCTTATAAAATAACGTAATATGCAGTGTATCATTGTAAATACCTTATAATATAACGTAATATGCAGTGTATCATTGAAAATACCTTCTAATATAACGTAATATGCAGTGTATCATTGAAAATACATTATAATATAACGTAATATGCAGTGTATCATTGAAAATACCTTATAATATGTCGTAGTTTATCATTGAAAATACTTTATAATATAACGTATTATGCAGTGTATCATTGAAAATACCTTCTAATATAACGTAATATGCAGTGTATCATTGAAAATACCTTATAATATAACGTAATATGCAGTGTATCATTGAAAATACCTTATAATATAACGTAATATGCTGTGTATCATTGACAATACCTTATAATATAACGTAATATGCAGTGTATCATTGAAAATACCTTATAATATAACGTAATATGCAGTGTATCATTGAAAATACCATATAATATAACGTAATATGCAGTGTATCATTGAAAATACCTTCTAATATGTCGTAGTTTATCATTGAAAATACCTTATAATATAACGTAATATGCAGTGTATCATTGAAAATACCTTATAATATAACGTAATATGCAGTGTATCATTGAAAATACCTTATAAAATAACGTAATATGCAGTGTATCATTGTAAATACCTTATAATATAACGTAATATGCAGTGTATCATTGAAAATACCTTCTAATATAACGTAATATGCAGTGTATCATTGAAAATACATTATAATATAACGTAATATGCAGTGTATCATTGAAAATACCTTATAATATGTCGTAGTTTATCATTGAAAATACTTTATAATATAACGTATTATGCAGTGTATCATTGAAAATACCTTCTAATATAACGTAATATGCAGTGTATCATTGAAAATACCTTATAATATAACGTAATATGCAGTGTATCATTGAAAATACCTTATAATATAACGTAATATGCAGTGTATCATTGAAAATACCTTATAATATAACGTAATATGCAGTGTGTCATAGAAAATACCTTATAATGTAACGTAATATGCAGTGTATCATTGAAAATACCTTATAATATAACGTAATATGCAGTGTGTCATTGAAAATACCTTATAATATAACGTAGTTTATCATTGAAAATACCTTATAATATAACGTAATATGCAGTGTATCATTGAAAATACCTTATAATATAACGTAATATGCTGTGTATCATTGAAAATACCTTATAATATAACGTAATATGCTGTGTATCATTGAAAATACCTTATAATATAACGTAATATGCTGTGTATCATTGACAATACCTTATAATATAACGTAATATGCAGTGTATCATTGAAAATACCTTATAATATAACGTAATATGCAGTGTATCATTGAAAATACCATATAATATAACGTAATATGCAGTGTATCATTGAAAATACCTTCTAATATGTCGTAGTTTATCATTGAAAATACCTTATAATATAACGTAATATGCAGTGTATCATTGAAAATACCTTATAATATAACGTAATATGCAGTGTATCATTGAAAATACCTTATAATATAACGTAATATGCTGTGTATCATTGAAAATACCTTATAATATAACGTAATATGCTGTGTATCATTGACAATACCTTATAATATAACGTAATATGCAGTGTATCATTGAAAATACCTTATAATATAACGTAATATGCAGTGTATCATTGAAAATACCTTATAATATAACGTAATATGCAGTGTATCATTGAAAATACCTTCTAATATATCGTAGTTTATCATTGAAAATACCTTATAATATAACGTAATATGCAGTGTATCATTGAAAATACCTTATAATATAACGTAATATGCAGTGTATCATTGAAAATACCTTATAAAATAACGTAATATGCAGTGTATCATTGAAAATACCTTATAATATAACGTAATATGCAGTGTATCATTGAAAATACCATATAACATAACGTAATATGCAGTGTATCATTGAAAATACCTTCTAATATGTCGTAGTTTATCATTGAAAATACCTTATAATATAACGTAATATGCAGTGTATCATTGAAAATACCTTATAATATAACGTAATATGCAGTGTATCATTGAAAATACCTTATAAAATAACGTAATATGCAGTGTATCATTGTAAATACCTTATAATATAACGTAATATGCAGTGTATCATTGAAAATACCTTCTAATATAACGTAATATGAAGTGTATCATTGAAAATACATTATAATATAACGTAATATGCAGTGTATCATTGAAAATACCTTATAATATGTCGTAGTTTATCATTGAAAATACTTTATAATATAACGTATTATGCAGTGTATCATTGAAAATACCTTCTAATATAACGTAATATGCAGTGTATCATTGAAAATACCTTATAATATAACGTAATATGCAGTGTGTCATTGAAAATACCTTATAATATAACGTAGTTTATCATTGAAAATACCTTATAATATAACGTAATATGCAGTGTATCATTGAAAATACCTTATAATATAACGTAATATGCAGTGTATCATTGAAAATACCTTATAATATAACGTAATATGCAGTGTATCATTGAAAATACCTTATAATATAACGTAATATGCAGTGTGTCATTGAAAATACCTTATAATGTAACGTAATATGCAGTGTATCATTGAAAATACCTTATAATATAACGTAATATGCAGTGTATCATTGAAAATACATTATAATATAACGTAATATGCAGTGTATCATTGAAAATACCTTACGATATAACGTAATATGCAGTGTATCATTGAAAATACCTTATAATATAACGTAATATGCAGTGTATCATTGAAAATACCTTATAATATAACGTAATATGCAGTGTATCATTGAAAATACCTTACGATATAACGTAATATGCAGTGTATCATTGAAAATACCTTATATCATATCGTAATATGCAGTGTATCATTGAAAATACCTTATAATATAACGTAATATGCAGTGTATCATTGAAAATACCTTATAATATAACGTAATATGCTGTGTATCATTGACAATACCTTATAATATAACGTAATATGCAGTGTATCATTGAAAATACCTTATAATATAACGTAATATGCAGTGTATCATTGAAAATACCATATAATATAACGTAATATGCAGTGTATCATTGAAAATACCTTCTAATATGTCGTAGTTTATCATTGAAAATACCTTATAATATAACGTAATATGCAGTGTATCATTGAAAATACCTTATAATATAACGTAATATGCAGTGTATCATTGAAAATACCTTATAAAATAACGTAATATGCAGTGTATCATTGTAAATACCTTATAATATAACGTAATATGCAGTGTATCATTGAAAATACCTTCTAATATAACGTAATATGCAGTGTATCATTGAAAATACATTATAATATAACGTAATATGCAGTGTATCATTGAAAATACCTTATAATATGTCGTAGTTTATCATTGAAAATACTTTATAATATAACGTATTATGCAGTGTATCATTGAAAATACCTTCTAATATAACGTAATATGCAGTGTATCATTGAAAATACCTTATAATATAACGGAATATGCAGTGTATCATTGAAAATACCTTATAATATAACGTAATATGCTGTGTATCATTGACAATACCTTATAATATAACGTAATATGCAGTGTATCATTGAAAATACCTTATAATATAACGTAATATGCAGTGTATCATTGAAAATACCATATAATATAACGTAATATGCAGTGTATCATTGAAAATACCTTCTAATATGTCGTAGTTTATCATTGAAAATACCTTATAATATAACGTAATATGCAGTGTATCATTGAAAATACCTTATAATATAACGTAATATGCAGTGTATCATTGAAAATACCTTATAAAATAACGTAATATGCAGTGTATCATTGTAAATACCTTATAATATAACGTAATATGCAGTGTATCATTGAAAATACCTTCTAATATAACGTAATATGCAGTGTATCATTGAAAATACATTATAATATAACGTAATATGCAGTGTATCATTGAAAATACCTTATAGTATGTCGTAGTTTATCATTGAAAATACTTTATAATATAACGTATTATGCAGTGTATCATTGAAAATACCTTCTAATATAACGTAATATGCAGTGTATCATTGAAAATACCTTATAATATAACGTAATATGCAGTGTATCATTGTAAATACCTTATAATATAACGTAATATGCAGTGTATCATTGAAAATACCTTATAATATAACGTAATATGCAGTGTATCATTGAAAATACCTTATAAAATAACGTAATATGCAGTGTATCATTGTAAATACCTTATAATATAACGTAATATGCAGTGTATCATTGAAAATACCTTCTAATATAACGTAATATGCAGTGTATCATTGAAAATACATTATAATATAACGTAATATGCAGTGTATCATTGAAAATACCTTATAATATGTCGTAGTTTATCATTGAAAATACTTTATAATATAACGTATTATGCAGTGTATCATTGAAAATACCTTCTAATATAACGTAATATGCAGTGTATCATTGAAAATACCTTATAATATAACGTAATATGCAGTGTATCATTGAAAATACCTTATAATATAACGTAATATGCTGTGTATCATTGACAATACCTTATAATATAACGTAATATGCAGTGTATCATTGAAAATACCTTATAATATAACGTAATATGCAGTGTATCATTGAAAATACCATATAATATAACGTAATATGCAGTGTATCATTGAAAATACCTTCTAATATGTCGTAGTTTATCATTGAAAATACCTTATAATATAACGTAATATGCAGTGTATCATTGAAAATACCTTATAATATAACGTAATATGCAGTGTATCATTGAAAATACCTTATAAAATAACGTAATATGCAGTGTATCATTGTAAATACCTTATAATATAACGTAATATGCAGTGTATCATTGAAAATACCTTCTAATATAACGTAATATGCAGTGTATCATTGAAAATACATTATAATATAACGTAATATGCAGTGTATCATTGAAAATACCTTATAATATGTCGTAGTTTATCATTGAAAATACTTTATAATATAACGTATTATGCAGTGTATCATTGAAAATACCTTCTAATATAACGTAATATGCAGTGTATCATTGAAAATACCTTATAATATAACGTAATATGCAGTGTGTCATTGAAAATACCTTATAATATAACGTAGTTTATCATTGAAAATACCTTATAATATAACGTAATATGCAGTGTATCATTGAAAATACCTTATAATATAACGTAATATGCAGTGTATCATTGAAAATACCTTATAATATAACGTAATATGCAGTGTATCATTGAAAATACCATATAATATAACGTAATATGCAGTGTATCATTGAAAATACCTTCTAATATGTCGTAGTTTATCATTGAAAATACCTTATAATATAACGTAATATGCAGTGTATCATTGAAAATACCTTATAATATAACGTAATATGCAGTGTATCATTGAAAATACCTTATAATATAACGTAATATGCTGTGTATCATTGAAAATACCTTATAATATAACGTAATATGCTGTGTATCATTGACAATACCTTATAATATAACGTAATATGCAGTGTATCATTGAAAATACCTTATAATATAACGTAATATGCAGTGTATCATTGAAAATACCATATAATATAACGTAATATGCAGTGTATCATTGAAAATACCTTCTAATATGTCGTAGTTTATCATTGAAAATACCTTATAATATAACGTAATATGCAGTGTATCATTGAAAATACCTTATAATATAACGTAATATGCAGTGTATCATTGAAAATACCTTATAATATAACGTAATATGCTGTGTATCATTGAAAATACCTTATAATATAACGTAATATGCTGTGTATCATTGACAATACCTTATAATATAACGTAATATGCAGTGTATCATTGAAAATACCTTATAATATAACGTAATATGCAGTGTATCATTGAAAATACCTTATAATATAACGTAATATGCAGTGTATCATTGAAAATACCTTCTAATATATCGTAGTTTATCATTGAAAATACCTTATAATATAACGTAATATGCAGTGTATCATTGAAAATACCTTATAATATAACGTAATATGCAGTGTATCATTGAAAATACCTTATAAAATAACGTAATATGCAGTGTATCATTGAAAATACCTTATAATATAACGTAATATGCAGTGTATCATTGAAAATACCATATAATATAACGTAATATGCAGTGTATCATTGAAAATACCTTCTAATATGTCGTAGTTTATCATTGAAAATACCTTATAATATAACGTAATATGCAGTGTATCATTGAAAATACCTTATAATATAACGTAATATGCAGTGTATCATTGAAAATACCTTATAAAATAACGTAATATGCAGTGTATCATTGTAAATACCTTATAATATAACGTAATATGCAGTGTATCATTGAAAATACCTTCTAATATAACGTAATATGCAGTGTATCATTGAAAATACATTATAATATAACGTAATATGCAGTGTATCATTGAAAATACCTTATAATATATCGTAGTTTATCATTGAAAATACTTTATAATATAACGTATTATGCAGTGTATCATTGAAAATACCTTCTAATATAACGTAATATGCAGTGTATCATTGAAAATACCTTATAATATAACGTAATATGCAGTGTGTCATTGAAAATACCTTATAATATAACGTAGTTTATCATTGAAAATACCTTATAATATAACGTAATATGCAGTGTATCATTGAAAATACCTTATAATATAACGTAATATGCTGTGTATCATTGAAAATACCTTATAATATAACGTAATATGCTGTGTATCATTGAAAATACATTATAATATAACGTAATATGCAGTGTATCATTGAAAATACATTATAATATAACGTAATTTGTAGTGTATCATTGAAAATACCTTATAATATATAGTAGTTTATCATTGAAAATACCTTATAATATAACCTAATATGCAGTGTATCATTGAAAATACCTTATAATATAACGTAATATGCAGTGTATCATTGAAAATACCTTATAATATAACGTAATATGCAGTGTATCATAGAAAATACCTTATAATATAACGTAATATGCAGTGTATCATTGAAAATACCTTATAATATAACGTAATATGCAGTGTGTCATTGAAAATACCTTATAATGTAACGTAATATGCAGTGTATCATTGAAAATACCTTATAATATAACGTAATATGCAGTGTATCATTGAAAATACATTATAATATAACGTAATATGCAGTGTATCATTGAAAATACCTTACGATATAACGTAATATGCAGTGTATCATTGAAAATACCTTATAATATAACGTAATATGCAGTGTATCATTGAAAATACCTTCTAATATAACGTAATATGCAGTGTATCATTGAAAATACCTTATAATATAACGTAATATGCAGTGTATCATTGAAAATACCTTATAATATAACGTAATATGCAGTGTATCATTGAAAATACCTTATAATATAACGTAATATGCAGTGTGTCATTGAAAATACCTTATAATGTAACGTAATATGCAGTGTATCATTGAAAATACCTTATAATATAACGTAATATGCAGTGTATCATTGAAAATACCTTATAATATAACGTAATATGCAGTGTGTCATTGAAAATACCTTATAATGTAACGTAATATGCAGTGTATCATTGAAAATACCTTATAATATAACGTAATATGCAGTGTATCATTGAAAATACATTATAATATAACGTAATATGCAGTGTATCATTGAAAATACCTTATAATATAACGTAATATGCAGTGTGTCATTGAAAATACCTTATAATGTAACGTAATATGCAGTGTATCATTGAAAATACCTTATAATATAACGTAATATGCAGTGTATCATTGAAAATACCTTATAATATAACGTAATATGCAGTGTATCATTGAAAATACCTTACGATATAACGTAATATGCAGTGTATCATTGAAAATACCTTATATCATATCGTAATATGCAGTGTATCATTGAAAATACCTTATAATATAACGTAATATGCAGTGTATCATTGAAAATACCTTATAATATAACGTAATATGCTGTGTATCATTGACAATACCTTATAATATAACGTAATATGCAGTGTATCATTGAAAATACCTTATAATATAACGTAATATGCAGTGTATCATTGAAAATACCATATAATATAACGTAATATGCAGTGTATCATTGAAAATACCTTCTAATATGTCGTAGTTTATCATTGAAAATACCTTATAATATAACGTAATAAGCAGTGTATCATTGAAAATACCTTATAATATAACGTAATATGCAGTGTATCATTGAAAATACCTTATAAAATAACGTAATATGCAGTGTATCATTGTAAATACCTTATAATATAACGTAATATGCAGTGTATCATTGAAAATACCTTCTAATATAACGTAATATGCAGTGTATCATTGAAAATACATTATAATATAACGTAATATGCAGTGTATCATTGAAAATACCTTACGATGTATCGTAGTATGCAGTGTATCATTGAAAATACCTTAAAATATAACGTAATATGCTGTGTATCATTGAAAATACCATGTAATATAACGTAATATACAGTGTATTATTGAAAATACCTTATAATATAACGTAATATGCAGTGTATCATTGAAAATACCTTATAATATAACGTAATATGCAGTGTATCATTGAAAATACCTTATAATATAACGTAATATGCAGTGTATCATTGAAAATACCTTACGATATAACGTAATATGCAGTGTATCATTGAAAATACCTTATAATATAACGTAATATGCAGTGTATCATTGAAAATACCTTCTAATATAACGTAATATGCAGTGTATCATTGAAAATACCTTATAATATAACGTAATATGCAGTGTATCATTGAAAATACCTTATAATATAACGTAATATGCAGTGTATCATTGAAAATACCTTATAATATAACGTAATATGCAGTGTGTCATTGAAAATACCTTATAATGTAACGTAATATGCAGTGTATCATTGAAAATACCTTATAATATAACGTAATATGCAGTGTATCATTGAAAATACCTTATAATATAACGTAATATGCAGTGTATCATTGAAAATACCTTACGATATAACGTAATATGCAGTGTATCATTGAAAATACCTTATATCATATCGTAATATGCAGTTTATCATTGAAAATACCTTATAATATAACGTAATATGCAGTGTATCATTGAAAATACCTTCTAATATGTCGTAGTTTATCATTGAAAATACCTTATAATATAACGTAATATGCAGTGTATCATTGAAAATACCTTATAATATAACGTAATATGCAGTGTATCATTGAAAAAACCTTCTAATATAACGTAATATGCAGTGTATCATTGAAAATACCTTATAATATAACGTAATATGCAGTGTATCATTGAAAATACCTTATAATATAACGTAATATGCAGTGTAACATAGAAAATACCATGTAATATAACGTAATATACAGTGTATCATTGAAAATACCTTATAATATAACGTAATATGCAGTGTATCATTGAAAATACCTTATAATATAACCTAATATGCAGTGTATCATTGAAAATACCTTATAATGTAACGTAATATGCAGTGTATCATTGAAAATACCTTATAATATAACCTAATATGCAGTGTATCATTGAAAATACCTTATAATATAACGTAATATGCAGTGTATCATTGAAAATACCTTATAATATAACGTAATATGCAGTGTATCATTGAAAATACCTTCTAATATGTCGTAGTTTATCATTGAAAATACCTTATAATATAACGTAATATGCAGTGTATCATTGAAAATACCTTATAATATAACGTAATATGCAGTGTATCATTGAAAAAACCTTCTAATATAACGTAATATGCAGTGTATCATTGAAAATACCTTATAATATAACGTAATATGCAGTGTATCATTGAAAATACCTTATAATATAACGTAATATGCAGTGTAACATAGAAAATACCATGTAATATAACGTAATATGCAGTGTGTCATTGAAAATACCTTATAATGTAACGTAATATGCAGTGTATCATTGAAAATACCTTATAATATAACGTAATATGCAGTGTATCATTGAAAATACCTTATAATATAACGTAATATGCAGTGTATCATTGAAAATACCTTATAATATAACGTAATATGCAGTGTGTCATTGAAAATACCTTATAATGTAACGTAATATGCAGTGTATCATTGAAAATACCTTATAATATAACGTAATATGCAGTGTATCATTGAAAATACCTTATAATATAACGTAATATGCAGTGTATCATTGAAAATACCTTACGATATAACGTAATATGCAGTGTATCATTGAAAATACCTTATATCATATCGTAATATGCAGTGTATCATTGAAAATACCTTATAATATAACGTAATATGCAGTGTATCATTGAAAATACCTTATAATATAACGTAATATGCTGTGTATCATTGACAATACCTTATAATATAACGTAATATGCAGTGTATCATTGAAAATACCTTATAATATAACGTAATATGCAGTGTATCATTGAAAATACCATATAATATAACGTAATATGCAGTGTATCATTGAAAATACCTTCTAATATGTCGTAGTTTATCATTGAAAATACCTTATAATATAACGTAATATGCAGTGTATCATTGAAAATACCTTATAATATAACGTAATATGCAGTGTATCATTGAAAATACCTTATAAAATAACGTAATATGCAGTGTATCATTGAAAATACCTTATAATATAACGTAATATGCAGTGTATCATTGAAAATACCATATAATATAACGTAATATGCAGTGTATCATTGAAAATACCTTCTAATATGTCGTAGTTTATCATTGAAAATACCTTATAATATAACGTAATATGCAGTGTATCATTGAAAATACCTTATAATATAACGTAATATGCAGTGTATCATTGAAAATACCTTATAAAATAACGTAATATGCAGTGTATCATTGTAAATACCTTATAATATAACGTAATATGCAGTGTATCATTGAAAATACCTTCTAATATAACGTAATATGCAGTGTATCATTGAAAATACATTATAATATAACGTAATATGCAGTGTATCATTGAAAATACCTTATAATATGTCGTAGTTTATCATTGAAAATACTTTATAATATAACGTATTATGCAGTGTATCATTGAAAATACCTTCTAATATAACGTAATATGCAGTGTATCATTGAAAATACCTTATAATATAACGTAATATGCAGTGTGTCATTGAAAATACCTTATAATATAACGTAGTTTATCATTGAAAATACCTTATAATATAACGTAATATGCAGTGTATCATTGAAAATACCTTATAATATAACGTAATATGCTGTGTATCATTGAAAATACCTTATAATATAACGTAATATGCTGTGTATCATTGAAAATACATTATAATATAACCTAATATGCAGTGTATCATTGAAAATACATTATAATATAACGTAATATGCAGTGTATCATTGAAAATACCTTATAATATAACGTAATATGCAGTGTATCATTGAAAATACCTTATAATATAACGTAATATGCAGTGTATCATTGAAAATACCTTATAATATAACGTAATATGCAGTGTGTCATTGAAAATACCTTATAATGTAACGTAATATGCAGTGTATCATTGAAAATACCTTATAATATAACGTAATATGCAGTGTATCATTGAAAATACATTATAATATAACGTAATATGCAGTGTATCATTGAAAATACCTTACGATATAACGTAATATGCAGTGTATCATTGAAAATACCTTATAATATAACGTAATATGCAGTGTATCATTGAAAATACCTTCTAATATAACGTAATATGCAGTGTATCATTGAAAATACCTTCTAATATAACGTAATATGCAGTGTATCATTGAAAATACCTTATAATATAACGTAATATGCAGTGTATCATTGAAAATACCTTATAATATAACGTAATATGCAGTGTATCATTGAAAATACCTTATAATATAACGTAATATGCAGTGTGTCATTGAAAATACCTTATAATGTAACGTAATATGCAGTGTATCATTGAAAATACCTTATAATATAACGTAATATGCAGTGTATCATTGAAAATACCTTATAATATAACGTAATATGCAGTGTGTCATTGAAAATACCTTATAATGTAACGTAATATGCAGTGTATCATTGAAAATACCTTATAATATAACGTAATATGCAGTGTATCATTGAAAATACCTTATAATATAACGTAATATGCAGTATATCATTGAAAATACCTTATAATATAACGTAATATGCAGTGTGTCATTGAAAATACCTTATAATATAACGTAATATGCAGTGTGTCATTGAAAATACCTTATAATGTAACGTAATATGCAGTGTATCATTGAAAATACCTTATAATATAACGTAATATGCAGTGTATCATTGAAAATACATTATAATATAACGTAATATGCAGTGTATCATTGAAAATACCTTACGATATAACGTAATATGCAGTGTATCATTGAAAATACCTTACGATATAACGTAATATGCAGTGTATCATTGAAAATACCTTATAATATAACGTAATATGCAGTGTATCATTGAAAATACCTTCTAATATAACGTAATATGCAGTGTATCATTGAAAATACCTTATAATATAACGTAATATGCAGTGTATCATTGAAAATACCTTATAATATAACGTAATATGCAGTGTATCATTGAAAATACCTTATAATATAACGTAATATGCAGTGTGTCATTGAAAATACCTTATAATGTAACGTAATATGCAGTGTATCATTGAAAATACCTTATAATATAACGTAATATGCAGTGTATCATTGAAAATACCTTATAATATAACGTAATATGCAGTGTGTCATTGAAAATACCTTATAATGTAACGTAATATGCAGTGTATCATTGAAAATACCTTATAATATAACGTAATATGCAGTGTATCATTGAAAATACCTTATAATATAACGTAATATGCAGTATATCATTGAAAATACCTTATAATATAACGTAATATGCAGTGTGTCATTGAAAATACCTTATAATGTAACGTAATATGCAGTGTATCATTGAAAATACCTTATAATATAACGTAATATGCAGTGTATCATTGAAAATACCTTATAATATAACGTAATATGCAGTGTATCATTGAAAATACCTTACGATATAACGTAATATGCAGTGTATCATTGAAAATACCTTATATCATATCGTAATATGCAGTGTATCATTGAAAATACCTTATAATATAACGTAATATGCAGTGTATCATTGAAAATACCTTATAATATAACGTAATATGCTGTGTATCATTGACAATACCTTATAATATAACGTAATATGCAGTGTATCATTGAAAATACCTTATAATATAACGTAATATGCAGTGTATCATTGAAAATACCATATAATATAACGTAATATGCAGTGTATCATTGAAAATACCTTCTAATATGTCGTAGTTTATCATTGAAAATACCTTATAATATAACGTAATATGCAGTGTATCATTGAAAATACCTTATAATATAACGTAATATGCAGTGTATCATTGAAAATACCTTATAAAATAACGTAATATGCAGTGTATCATTGTAAATACCTTATAATATAACGTAATATGCAGTGTATCATTGAAAATACCTTCTAATATAACGTAATATGCAGTGTATCATTGAAAATACCTTATAATATAACGTAATATGCAGTGTATCATTGAAAATACCTTATAATATAACGTAATATGCAGTGTGTCATTGAAAATACCTTATAATATAACGTAGTTTATCATTGAAAATACCTTATAATATAACGTAATATGCAGTGTATCATTGAAAATACCTTATAATATAACGTAATATGCTGTGTATCATTGAAAATACCTTATAATATAACGTAATATGCTGTGTATCATTGAAAATACATTATAATATAACGTAATATGCAGTGTATCATTGAAAATACATTATAATATAACGTAATATGCAGTGTATCATTGAAAATACCTTATAATATAACGTAATATGCAGTGTATCAGTGAAAATACGTTATAATATATCGTAATTTGTAGTGTATCATTGAAAATACCTTATAATATATAGTAGTTTATCATTGAAAATACCTTATAATATAACGTAATATGCAGTGTAACATAGAAAATACCATGTAATATAACGTAATATACAGTGTATCATTGAAAATACCTTATAATATAACGTAATATGCAGTGTATCATTGAAAATACCTTCTAATATGTCGTAGTTTATCATTGAAAATACCTTATAATATAACGTAATATGCAGTGTATCATTGAAAATACCTTATAATATAACGTAATATGCAGTGTATCATTGAAAATACCTTACGATATAACGTAATATGCAGTGTATCATTGAAAATACCTTATAATATAACGTAATATGCAGTGTATCATTGAAAATACCTTCTAATATAACGTAATATGCAGTGTATCATTGAAAATACCTTATAATATAACGTAATATGCAGTGTATCATTGAAAATACCTTATAATATAACGTAATATGCAGTGTATCATTGAAAATACCTTATAATATAACGTAATATGCAGTGTGTCATTGAAAATACCTTATAATGTAACGTAATATGCAGTGTATCATTGAAAATACCTTATAATATAACGTAATATGCAGTGTAACATTGAAAATACCTTATAATATAACGTAATGTGCAGTGTATCATTGAAAATACCTTACGATATAACGTAATATGCAGTGTATCATTGAAAATACCTTATATCATATCGTAATATGCAGTTTATCATTGAAAATACCTTATAATATAACGTAATATGCAGTGTATCATTGAAAATACCTTCTAATATGTCGTAGTTTATCATTGAAAATACCTTATAATATAACGTAATATGCAGTGTATCATTGAAAATACCTTATAATATAACGTAATATGCAGTGTATCATTGAAAAAACCTTCTAATATAACGTAATATGCAGTGTATCATTGAAAATACCTTATAATATAACGTAATATGCAGTGTATCATTGAAAATACCTTATAATATAACGTAATATGCAGTGTAACATAGAAAATACCATGTAATATAACGTAATATACAGTGTATCATTGAAAATACCTTATAATATAACGTAATATGCAGTGTATCATTGAAAATACCTTCTAATATGTCGTAGTTTATCATTGAAAATACCTTATAATATAACGTAATATGCAGTGTATCATTGAAAATACCTTATAATATAACGTAATATGCTGTGTATCATTGAAAATACATTATAATATAACGTAATATGCAGTGTATCATTGAAAATACATTATAATATAACGTAATATGCAGTGTATCATTGAAAATACCTTACGATATATCGTAGTATGCAGTGTATCATTGAAAATACCTTACGATATATCGTAGTATGCAGTGTATCATTGAAAATACCTTCTAATATATCGTAGTTTATCATTGAAAATACCTTATAATATAACGTAATATGCAGTGTATCATTGAAAATACCTTATAATATAACGTAATATGCAGTGTGTCATTGAAAATACCTTATAATGTAACGTAATATGCAGTGTATCATTGAAAATACCTTCTAATATAACGTAATATGCAGTGTATCATTGAAAATACCTTATAATATAACGTAATATGCAGTGTATCATTGAAAATACCTTATAATATAACGTAATATGCAGTGTATCATTGAAAATACCTTATAATATAACGTAATACGCAGTGTATCATTGAAAATACCTTCTAATATAACGTAATATGCAGTGTATCATTGAAAATACCTTATAATATAACGTAATATGCAGTGTATCATTGAAAATACCTTATAATATAACGTAATATGCAGTGTATCATTGAAAATACCTTATAATATAACGTAATATGCAGTGTATCATTGAAAATACCTTATAATATAACGTAATATGCAGTGTAACATAGAAAATACCATGTAATATAACGTAATATACAGTGTATCATTGAAAATACCTTCTAATATGTCGTAGTTTATCATTGAAAATACCTTATAATATAACGTAATATGCAGTGTATCATTGAAAATACCTTATAATATAACGTAATATGCAGTGTATCATTGAAAATACCATATAATATAACGTAATATGCAGTGTATCATTGAAAATACCTTCTAATATGTCGTAGTTTATCATTGAAAATACCTTATAATATAACGTAATATGCAGTGTATCATTGAAAATACCTTATAATATAACGTAATATGCAGTGTATCATTGAAAATACCTTATAATATAACGTAATATGCAGTGTATCATTGAAAATACCTTATAATATAACGTAATATGCAGTGTATCATTGAAAATACCTTCTAATATAACGTAATATGCAGTGAATCATTGAAAATACATTATAATATAACGTAATATGCAGTGTATCATTGAAAATACCTTATAATATGTCGTAGTTTATCATTGAAAATACTTTATAATATAACGTATTATGCAGTGTATCATTGAAAATACCTTCTAATATAACGTAATATGCAGTGTATCATTGAAAATACCTTATAATATAACGTAATATGCAGTGTGTCATTGAAAATACCTTATAATATAACGTAGTTTATCATTGAAAATACCTTATAATATAACGTAATATGCAGTGTATCATTGAAAATACCTTATAATATAACGTAATATGCTGTGTATCATTGAAAATACATTATAATATAACGTAATATGCAGTGTATCATTGAAAATACATTATAATATAACGTAATATGCAGTGTATCATTGAAAATACCTTATAATATAACGTAATATGCAGTGTATCATTGAAAATACCTTCTAATATAACGTAATATGCAGTGTATCATTGAAAATACCTTACGATGTATCGTAGTATGCAGTGTATCATTGAAAATACCTTAAAATATAACGTAATATGCTGTGTATCATTGAAAATACCATGTAATATAACGTAATATACAGTGTATTATTGAAAATACCTTATAATATAACGTAATGTGCAGTGTATCATTGAAAATACCTTATAATAAAACGTAATATGCAGTGTATCATTGAAAATACCTTATAATATAACGTAATATGCAGTGTATCATTGAAAATACCTTACGATATAACGTAATATGCAGTGTATCATTGAAAATACCTTATAATATAACGTAATATGCAGTGTATCATTGAAAATACCTTATAATATAACGTAATACGCAGTGTATCATTGAAAATACCTTCTAATATAACGTAATATGCAGTGTATCATTGAAAATACCTTATAATATAACGTAATATGCAGTGTATCATTGAAAATACCTTATAATATAACGTAATATGCAGTGTATCATTGAAAATACCTTATAATATAACGTAATATGCAGTGTATCATTGAAAATACCTTATAATATAACGTAATATGCAGTGTAACATAGAAAATACCATGTAATATAACGTAATATACAGTGTATCATTGAAAATACCTTATAATATAACGTAATATGCAGTGTATCATTGAAAAATACCTTATAATATAACGTAATATGCAGTGTATCATTGAAAATACCTTATAATATAACGTAATATGCAGTGTATCATTGAAAATACCATATAATATAACGTAATATGCAGTGTATCATTGAAAATACCTTCTAATATGTCGTAGTTTATCATTGAAAATACCTTATAATATAACGTAATATGCAGTGTATCATTGAAAAATACCTTATAATATAACGTAATATGCAGTGTATCATTGAAAATACCATATAATATAACGTAATATGCAGTGTATCATTGAAAATACCTTATAATATGTCGTAGTTTATCATTGAAAATACCTTATAATATAACGTAATATGCAGTGTATCATTGAAAATACCTTATAATATAACGTAATATGCAGTGTATCATTGAAAATACCTTATAATATAACGTAATATGCAGTGTATCATTGAAAATACCTTATAATATAACGTAATATGCAGTGTATCATTGAAAATACCTTCTAATATAACGTAATATGCAGTGTATCATTGAAAATACATTATAATATAACGTAATATGCAGTGTATCATTGAAAATACCTTATAATATGTCGTAGTTTATCATTGAAAATACTTTATAATATAACGTATTATGCAGTGTATCATTGAAAATACCTTCTAATTATAACGTAATATGCACTGTATCATTGAAAATACCTTATAATATAACGTAATATGCAGTGTGTCATTGAAAATACCTTATAATATAACGTAGTTTATCATTGAAAATACCTTATAATATAACGTAATATGCAGTGTATCATTGAAAATACCTTATAATATAACGTAATATGCTGTGTATCATTGAAAATACATTATAATATAACGTAATATGCAGTGTATCATTGAAAATACATTATAATATAACGTAATATGCAGTGTATCATTGAAAATACCTTATAATATAACGTAATATGCAGTGTATCATTGAAAATACCTTCTAATATAACGTAATATGCAGTGTATCATTGAAAATACCTTACGATGTATCGTAGTATGCAGTGTATCATTGAAAATACCTTAAAATATAACGTAATATGCTGTGTATCATTGAAAATACCATGTAATATAACGTAATATACAGTGTATTATTGAAAATACCTTATAATATAACGTAATATGCCGTGTATCATTGAAAATACCTTCTAATATAACGTAATATGCAGTGTATCATTGAAAATACCTTATAATATAACGTAATATGCAGTGTATCATTGAAAATACCTTATAATATAACGTAATATGCAGTGTATCATTGAAAATACCTTATAATATAACGTAATATGCAGTGTGTCATTGAAAATACCTTATAATGTAACGTAATATGCAGTGTATCATTGAAAATACCTTATAATATAACGTAATATGCAGTGTATCATTGAAAATACCATATAATATAACGTAATATGCAGTGTATCATTGAAAATACCTTACGATATAACGTAATATGCAGTGTATCATTGAAAATACCTTATATCATATCGTAATATGCAGTTTATCATTGAAAATACCTTATAATATAACGTAATATGCAGTGTATCATTGAAAATACCTTCTAATATGTCGTAGTTTATCATTGAAAATACCTTATAATATAACGTAATATGCAGTGTATCATTGAAAATACCTTATAATATAACGTAATATGCAGTGTATCATTGAAAAAACCTTCTAATATAACGTAATATGCAGTGTATCATTGAAAATACCTTATAATATAACGTAATATGCAGTGTATCATTGAAAATACCTTATAATATAACGTAATATGCAGTGTAACATAGAAAATACCATGTAATATGTCGTAGTTTATCATTGAAAATACCTTATAATATAACGTAATATGCAGTGTATCATTGAAAATACCTTATAATATAACGTAATATGCTGTGTATCATTGAAAATACATTATAATATAACGTAATATGCAGTGAATCATTGAAAATACTTTATAATATAACGTAATATGCAGTGTATCATTGAAAATACCTTATAATATAACGTAATATGCAGTGTATCATTGAAAATACCTTATAATATAACGTAATATGCAGTGTATCATTGAAAATACCTTACGATATATCGTAGTATGCAGTGTATCATTGAAAATACCTTCTAATATATCGTAGTTTATCATTGAAAATACCTTATAATATAACGTAATATGCAGTGTATCATTGAAAATACCTTATAATATAACGTAATATGCAGTGTGTCATTGAAAATACCTTATAATGTAACGTAATATGCAGTGTATCATTGAAAATACCTTATAATATAACGTAATATGCAGTGTATCATTGAAAATACCTTCTAATATAACGTAATATGCAGTGTATCATTGAAAATACCTTATAATATAACGTAATATGCAGTGTATCATTGAAAATACCTTATAATATAACGTAATATGCAGTGTATCATTGAAAATACCTTATAATATAACGTAATATGCAGTGTGTCATTGAAAATACCTTATAATGTAACGTAATATGCAGTGTATCATTGAAAATACCTTATAATATAACGTAATATGCAGTGTATCATTGAAAATACCTTATAATATAACGTAATATGCAGTGTATCATTGAAAATACCTTACGATATAACGTAATATGCAGTGCATCATTGAAAATACCTTATAATATAACGTAATATGCAGTGTATCATTGAAAATACCTTCTAATATAACGTAATATGCAGTGTATCATTGAAAATACCTTATAATATAACGTAATATGCAGTGTATCATTGAAAATACCTTATAATATAACGTAATATGCAGTGTATCATTGAAAATACCTTATAATATAACGTAATATGCAGTGTGTCATTGAAAATACCTTATAATGTAACGTAATATGCAGTGTATCATTGAAAATACCTTATAATATAACGTAATATGCAGTGTATCATTAAAAATACCTTATAATATAACGTAATATGCAGTGTATCATTGAAAATACCTTACGATATAACGTAATATGCAGTGTATCATTGAAAATACCTTATATCATATCGTAATATGCAGTGTATCATTGAAAATACCTTATAATATAACGTAATATGCAGTGTATCATTGAAAATACCTTATAATATAACGTAATATGCTGTGTATCATTGACAATACCTTATAATATAACGTAATATGCAGTGTATCATTGAAAATACCTTATAATATAACGTAATATGCAGTGTATCATTGAAAATACCTTATAATATAACGTAATATGCAGTGTATCATTGAAAATACCTTATAATATAACGTAATATGCAGTGTATCATTGAAAATACCTTACGATATAACGTAATATGCAGTGTATCATTGAAAATACCTTATATCATATCGTAATATGCAGTGTATCATTGAAAATACCTTATAATATAACGTAATATGCAGTGTATCATTGAAAATACCTTATAATATAACGTAATATGCTGTGTATCATTGACAATACCTTATAATATAACGTAATATGCAGTGTATCATTGAAAATACCTTATAATATAACGTAATATGCAGTGTATCATTGAAAATACCATATAATATAACGTAATATGCAGTGTATCATTGAAAATACCTTCTAATATGTCGTAGTTTATCATTGAAAATACCTTATAATATAACGTAATATGCAGTGTATCATTGAAAATACCTTATAATATAACGTAATATGCAGTGTATCATTGAAAATACCATATAATATAACGTAATATGCAGTGTATCATTGAAAATACCTTCTAATATGTCGTAGTTTATCATTGAAAATACCTTATAATATAACGTAATATGCAGTGTATCATTGAAAATACCTTATAATATAACGTAATATGCAGTGTATCATTGAAAATACCTTACGATATAACGTAATATGCAGTGTATCATTGAAAATACCTTATAATATAACGTAATATGCAGTGTATCATTGAAAATACCTTCTAATATGTCGTAGTTTATCATTGAAAATACCTTATAATATAACGTAATATGCAGTGTATCATTGAAAATACCTTATAATATAACGTAATATGCAGTGTATCATTGAAAATACCATGTAATATAACGTAATATGCAGTGTATCATTGAAAATACCTTCTAATATGTCGTAGTTTATCATTGAAAATACCTTATAATATAACGTAATATGCAGTGTATCATTGAAAATACCTTATAATATAACGTAATATGCAGTGTATCATTGAAAATACCTTATAATATAACGTAATATGCAGTGTATCATTGAAAATACCTTATAATATAACGTAATATGCAGTGTATCATTGAAAATACCTTCTAATATAACGTAATATGCAGTGTATCATTGAAAATACATTATAATATAACGTAATAT
The DNA here is from genome assembly GCA_916610255.1 of Lasioglossum lativentre. Classification (NCBI taxonomy): domain Eukaryota; kingdom Metazoa; phylum Arthropoda; class Insecta; order Hymenoptera; family Halictidae; genus Lasioglossum; species Lasioglossum lativentre. The sequence goes on from CAKAJI010000503.1 coordinate 31,349, forward strand.
GCAGTGTATCATTGAAAATACCTTATAATATGTCGTAGTTTATCATTGAAAATACTTTATAATATAACGTATTATGCAGTGTATCATTGAAAATACCTTCTAATATAACGTAATATGCAGTGTATCATTGAAAATACATTATAATATAACGTAATATGCAGTGTATCATTGAAAATACCTTATAATATAACGTAATATGCAGTGTATCATTGAAAATACCTTCTAATATAACGTAATATGCAGTGTATCATTGAAAATACCTTACGATGTATCGTAGTATGCAGTGTATCATTGAAAATACCTTAAAATATAACGTAATATGCTGTGTATCATTGAAAATACCATGTAATATAACGTAATATACAGTGTATTATTGAAAATACCTTATAATATAACGTAATATGCAGTGTATCATTGAAAATACCTTATAATATAACGTAATATGCAGTGTATCATTGAAAATACCTTATAATATAACGTAATATGCAGTGTATCATTGAGAATACCTTACGATATAACGTAATATGCAGTGTATCATTGAAAATACCTTATAATATAACGTAATATGCAGTGTATCATTGAAAATACCTTCTAATATAACGTAATATGCAGTGTATCATTGAAAATACCTTATAATATAACGTAATATGCAGTGTATCATTGAAAATACCTTATAATATAACGTAATATGCAGTGTATCATTGAAAATACCTTATAATATAACGTAATATGCAGTGTGTCATTGAAAATACCTTATAATGTAACGTAATATGCAGTGTATCATTGAAAATACCTTATAATATAACGTAATATGCAGTGTATCATTGAAAATACCTTATAATATAACGTAATATGCAGTGTATCATTGAAAATACCTTACGATATAACGTAATATGCAGTGTATCATTGAAAATACCTTATATCATATCGTAATATGCAGTTTATCATTGAAAATACCTTATAATATAACGTAATATGCAGTGTATCATTGAAAATACCTTCTAATATGTCGTAGTTTATCATTGAAAATCCCTTATAATATAACGTAATATGCAGTGTATCATTGAAAATACCTTATAATATAACGTAATATGCAGTGTATCATTGAAAAAACCTTCTAATATAACGTAATATGCAGTGTATCATTGAAAATAGCTTATAATATAACGTAATATGCAGTGTATCATTGAAAATACCTTATAATATAACGTAATATGCAGTGTAACATAGAAAATACCATGTAATATAACGTAATATACAGTGTATCATTGAAAATACCTTATAATATAACGTAATATGCAGTGTATCATTGAAAATACCTTCTAATATGTCGTAGTTTATCATTGAAAATACCTTATAATATAACGTAATATGCAGTGTATCATTGAAAATACCTTATAATATAACGTAATATGCTGTGTATCATTGAAAATACATTATAATATAACGTAATATGCAGTGTATCATTGAAAATACATTATAATATAACGTAATATGCAGTGTATCATTGAAAATACCTTATAATATAACGTAATATGCAGTGTATCATTGAAAATACCTTATAATATAACGTAATATGCAGTGTATCATTGAAAATACCTTATAATATAACGTAATATGCAGTGTGTCATTGAAAATACCTTATAATGTAACGTAATATGCAGTGTATCATTGAAAATACCTTATAATATAACGTAATATGCAGTGTATCATTGAAAATACCATATAATATAACGTAATATGCAGTGTATCATTGAAAATACCTTACGATATAACGTAATATGCAGTGTATCATTGAAAATACCTTATATCATATCGTAATATGCAGTTTATCATTGAAAATACCTTATAATATAACGTAATATGCAGTGTATCATTGAAAATACCTTCTAATATGTCGTAGTTTATCATTGAAAATACCTTATAATATAACGTAATATGCAGTGTATCATTGAAAATACCTTATAATATAACGTAATATGCAGTGGGTCATTGAAAATACCTTATAATATAACGTAGTTTATCATTGAAAATACCTTATAATATAACGTAATATGCAGTGTATCATTGAAAATACCTTATAATATAACGTAATATGCTGTGTATCATTGAAAATACCTTATAATATAACGTAATATGCTGTGTATCATTGAAAATACATTATAATATAACGTAATATGCAGTGTATCATTGAAAATACATTATAATATAACGTAATATGCAGTGTATCATTGAAAATACCTTATAATATAACGTAATATGCTGTGTATCATTGAAAATACATTATAATATAACGTAATATGCAGTGTATCATTGAAAATACCTTATAATATAACGTAATATGCAGTGTATCATTGAAAAAACCTTCTAATATAACGTAATATGCAGTGTATCATTGAAAATACATTATAATATAACGTAATATGCAGTGTATCAGTGAAAATACCATATAATATAACGTAATATGCAGTGTATCATTGAAAATACCTTATAATATAACGTAATATGCAGTGTATCATTGAAAATACCTTACGATATATCGTAGTATGCAGTGTATCATTGAAAATACCTTAAAATATAACGTAATATGCTGTGTATCATTGAAAATACCATGTAATATAACGTAATATACAGTGTATCATTGAAAATACCTTATAATATAACGTAATATGCAGTGTATCATTGAAAATACCTTATAATATAACCTAATATGCAGTGTATCATTGAAAATACCTTATAATATAACGTAATATGCAGTGTATCATTGAAAATACCTTATAATATAACGTAATATGCAGTGTATCATTGAAAATACCTTACGATATAACGTAATATGCAGTGTATCATTGAAAATACCTTATATCATAACGTAATATGCAGTGTATCATTGAAAATACCATGTAATATAACGTAATATGCAGTGTATCATTGAAAATACCTTCTAATATAACGTAATATGCAGTGTATCATTGAAAATACCTTATAATATAAGGTAATATGCAGTGTATCATTGAAAATACCTTCTAATATAACGTAATATGCAGTGTATCATTGAAAATACCTTATAATATAACGTAATATGCAGTGTATCATTGAAAATACCTTATAATATAACGTAATATGCAGTGTATCATTGAAAATACCTTATAATATAACGTAATATGCAGTGTATCATTGAAAATACCTTACGATATAACGTAATATGCAGTGTATCATTGAAAATACCTTATATCATAACGTAATATGCAGTGTATCATTGAAAATACCATGTAATATAACGTAATATGCAGTGTATCATTGAAAATACCTTCTAATATAACGTAATATGCAGTGTATCATTGAAAATACCTTATAATATAACGTAATATGCAGTGTGTCATTGAAAATACCTTATAATGTAACGTAATATGCAGTGTATCATTGAAAATACTTTATAATATAACGTAATATGCAGTGTATCATTGAAAATACCTTCTAATATAACGTAATATGCAGTGTATCATTGAAAATACCTTATAATATAACGTAATATGCAGTGTATCATTGAAAATACCATGTAATATAACGTAATAAGCAGTGTATCATTGAAAATACATTATAACATATCGTAATTTGAAGTGTAACTTTGAAAATACCTTATAATATAACGTAATATGCAGTGTATCAGTGAAAATACCTTATAATATATCGTAATTTGTAGTGTATCATTGAAAATACCTTATAATATATAGTAGTTTATCATTGAAAATACCTTATAATATAACGTAATATGCAGTGTAACATAGAAAATACCATGTAATATAACGTAATATACAGTGTATCATTGAAAATACCTTATAATATAACGTAATATGCAGTGTATCATTGAAAATACCTTCTAATATGTCGTAGTTTATCATTGAAAATACCTTATAATATAACGTAATATGCAGTGTATCATTGAAAATACCTTATAATATAACGTAATATGCTGTGTATCATTGAAAATACATTATAATATAACGTAATATGCAGTGTATCATTGAAAATACCTTATAATATAACGTAATATGCAGTGTATCATTGAAAATACCTTATAATATAACGTAATATGCAGTGTATCATTGAAAATACATTATAATATAACGTAATATGCAGTGTATCAGTGAAAATACCATATAATATAACGTAATATGCAGTGTATCATTGAAAATACCTTATAATATAACGTAATATGCAGTGTATCATTGAAAATACCTTACGATATATCGTAGTATGCAGTGTATCATTGAAAATACCTTAAAATATAACGTAATATGCTGTGTATCATTGAAAATACCATGTAATATAACGTAATATACAGTGTATCATTGAAAATACCTTATAATATAACGTAATATGCAGTGTATCATTGAAAATAGCTTATAATATAACCTAATATGCAGTGTATCATTGAAAATACCTTATAATATAACGTAATATGCAGTGTATCATTGAAAATACCTTATAATATAACGTAATATGAAGTGTATCATTGAAAATACCTTACGATATAACGTAATATGCAGTGTATCATTGAAAATACCTTATATCATAACGTAATATGCAGTGTATCATTGAAAATACCATGTAATATAACGTAATATGCAGTGTATCATTGAAAATACCTTCTAATATAACGTAATATGCAGTGTATCATTGAAAATACCTTATAATATAACGTAATATGCAGTGTATCATTGAAAATACCTTATAATATAACGTAATATGCAGTGTATCATTGAAAATACCTTATAATATAACGTAATATGCAGTGTATCATTGAAAATACCTTACGATATATCGTAGTATGCAGTATATCATTGAAAATACCTTCTAATATATCGTAGTTTATCATTGAAAATACCTTATAATATAACGTAATATGCAGTGTGTCATTGAAAATACCTTATAATGTAACGTAATATGCAGTGTATCATTGAAAATACCTTATAATATAACGTAATATGCAGTGTATCATTGAAAATACCTTCTAATATAACGTAATATGCAGTGTATCATTGAAAATACCTTATAATATAACGTAATATGCAGTGTATCATTGAAAATACCTTATAATATAACGTAATATGCTGTGTATCATTCACAATACCTTATAATATAACGTAATATGCAGTGTATCATTGAAAATACCTTATAATATAACGTAATATGCAGTGTATCATTGAAAATACCATATAATATAACGTAATATGCTGTGTATCATTGAAAATACCATGTAATATAACGTAATATACAGTGTACTATTGAAAATACCTTATAATATAACGTAATATGCAGTGTATCATTGAAAATACCTTATAATATAACGTAATATGCAGTGTATCATTGAAAATACCTTATATTATAACGTAATATGCAGTGTATCGTTGAAAATACCATGTAATATAACGTAATATGCAGTGTATCATTGAAAATACCTTATAATATAACGTAATATGCAGTGTATCATTGAAAATACCATGTAATATAACGTAATAAGCAGTGTATCATTGAAAATACATTATAACATATCGTAATTTGAAGTGTAACTTTGAAAATACCTTATAATATAACGTAATATGCAGTGTATCAGTGAAAATACCTTATAATATATCGTAATTTGTAGTGTATCATTGAAAATACCTTATAATATATAGTAGTTTATCATTGAAAATACCTTATAATATAACGTAATATGCAGTGTAACATAGAAAATACCATGTAATATAACGTAATATACAGTGTATCATTGAAAATACCTTATAATATAACGTAATATGCAGTGTATCATTGAAAATACCTTCTAATATGTCGTAGTTTATCATTGAAAATACCTTATAATATAACGTAATATGCAGTGTATCATTGAAAATACCTTATAATATAACGTAATATGCTGTGTATCATTGAAAATACATTATAATATAACGTAATATGCAGTGTATCATTGAAAATACCTTATAATATAACGTAATATGCAGTGTATCATTGAAAAAACCTTCTAATATAACGTAATATGCAGTGTATCATTGAAAATACATTATAATATAACGTAATATGCAGTGTATCAGTGAAAATACCATATAATATAACGTAATATGCAGTGTATCATTGAAAATACCTTATAATATAACGTAATATGCAGTGTATCATTGAAAATACCTTACGATATATCGTAGTATGCAGTGTATCATTGAAAATACCTTAAAATATAACGTAATATGCTGTGTATCATTGAAAATACCATGTAATATAACGTAATATACAGTGTATCATTGAAAATACCTTATAATATAACGTAATATGCAGTGTATCATTGAAAATACCTTATAATATTCCCTAATATGCAGTGTATCATTGAAAATACCTTATAATATAACGTAATATGCAGTGTATCATTGAAAATACCTTCTAATATAACGTAATATGCAGTGTATCATTGAAAATACCTTATAATATAACGTAATATGCAGTGTATCATTGAAAATACCTTATAATATAACGTAATATGCAGTGTATCATTGAAAATACCTTATAATATAACGTAATATGCAGTGTATCATTGAAAATACCTTACGATATATCGTAGTATGCAGTGTATCATTGAAAATACCTTCTAATATATCGTAGTTTATCATTGAAAATACCTTATAATATAACGTAATATGCAGTGTGTCATTGAAAATACCTTATAATGTAACGTAATATGCAGTGTATCATTGAAAATACCTTATAATATAACGTAATATGCAGTGTATCATTGAAAATACCTTATAATATAACGTAATATGCAGTGTATCATTGAAAATACCATATAATATAACGTAATATGCAGTGTATCATTGAAAATACCTTCTAATATGTCGTAGTTTATCATTGAAAATACCTTATAATATAACGTAATATGCAGTGTATCATTGAAAATACCATATAATATAACGTAATATGCAGTGTGTCATTGAAAATACCTTATAATATAACGTAGTTTATCATTGAAAATACCTTATAATATAACGTAATATGCAGTGTATCATTGAAAATACCTTATAATATAACGTAATATGCTGTGTATCATTGAAAATACATTATAATATAACGTAATATGCAGTGTATCATTGACAATACATTATAATATAACGTAATATGCAGTGTATCATTGAAAATACCTTATAATATAACGTAATATGCAGTGTATCATTGAAAATACATTATAATATAACGTAATATGCAGTGTATCAGTGAAAATACCATATAATATAACGTAATATGCAGTGTATCATTGAAAATACCTTATAATATAACGTAATATGCAGTGTATCATTGAAAATACCTTACGATATATCGTAGTATGCAGTGTATCATTGAAAATACCTTAAAATATAACGTAATATGCTGTGTATCATTGAAAATACCATGTAATATAACGTAATATGCAGTGTATCATTGAAAATACATTATATTATAACGTAATATGCAGTGTATCGTTGAAAATACCATGTAATATAACGTAATATGCAGTGTATCATTGAAAATACCTTATAATATAACGTAATATGCAGTGTATCATTGAAAATACCATGTAATATAACGTAATAAGCAGTGTATCATTGAAAATACATTATAACATATCGTAATTTGAAGTGTAACTTTGAAAATACCTTATAATATAACGTAATATGCAGTGTATCAGTGAAAATACCTTATAATATATCGTAATTTGTAGTGTATCATTGAAAATACCTTATAATATATAGTAGTTTATCATTGAAAATACCTTATAATATAACGTAATATGCAGTGTAACATAGAAAATACCATGTAATATAACGTAATATACAGTGTATCATTGAAAATACCTTATAATATAACGTAATATGCAGTGTATCATTGAAAATACCTTCTAATATGTCGTAGTTTATCATTGAAAATACCTTATAATATAACGTAATATGCAGTGTATCATTGAAAATACCTTATAATATAACGTAATATGCTGTGTATCATTGAAAATACATTATAATATAACGTAATATGCAGTGTATCATTGAAAATACCTTATAATATAACGTAATATGCAGTGTATCATTGAAAAAACCTTCTAATATAACGTAATATGCAGTGTATCATTGAAAATACATTATAATATAACGTAATATGCAGTGTATCAGTGAAAATACCTTATAATATAACGTAATATGCAGTGTATCATTGAAAATACCTTATAATATAACGTAATATGCAGTGTATCATTGAAAATACCTTACGATATATCGTAGTATGCAGTGTATCATTGAAAATACCTTAAAATATAACGTAATATGCTGTGTATCATTGAAAATACCATGTAATATAACGTAATATACAGTGTATCATTGAAAATACCTTATAATATAACGTAATATGCAGTGTATCATTGAAAATACCTTATAATATAACCTAATATGCAGTGTATCATTGAAAATACCTTATAATATAACGTAATATGCAGTGTATCATTGAAAATACCTTCTAATATAACGTAATATGCAGTGTATCATTGAAAATACCTTATAATATAACGTAATATGCAGTGTATCATTGAAAATACCTTATAATATAACGTAATATGCAGTGTATCATTGAAAATACCTTATAATATAACGTAATATGCAGTGTATCATTGAAAATACCTTACGATATATCGTAGTATGCAGTGTATCATTGAAAATACCTTATAATATAACGTAATATGCAGTGTATCATTGAAAATACCTTCTAATATGTCGTAGTTTATCATTGAAAATACCTTATAATATAACGTAATATGTAGTGTATCATTGAAAATACCTTATAATATAACGTAATATGCTGTGTATCATTGAAAATACATTATAATATAACGTAATATGCAGTGTATCATTGAAAATACCTTATAATATAACGTAATATGCAGTGTATCATTGAAAAAACCTTCTAATTTAACGTAATATGCAGTGTATCATTGAAAATACATTATAATATAACGTAATATGCAGTGTATCAGTGAAAATACCATATAATATAACGTAATATGCAGTGTATCATTGAAAATACCTTAAAATATAACGTAATATGCAGTGTATCATTGAAAATACCTTCTAATATAACGTAATATGCAGTATATCATTGAAAATACCTTATAATATAACGTAATATGCAGTGTATCATTGAAAATACCTTATAATATAACGTAATATGCAGTGTATCATTGAAAATACCTTATAATATAACGTAATATGCAGTGTATCATTGAAAATAGCTTACGATATATCGTAGTATGCAGTGTATCATTGAAAATACCTTCTAATATATCGTAGTTTATCATTGAAAATACCTTATAATATAACGTAATATGCAGTGTGTCATTGAAAATACCTTATAATGTAACGTAATATGCAGTGTATCATTGAAAATACCTTCTAATATGTCGTAGTTTATCATTGAAAATACCTTATAATATAACGTAATATGCAGTGTATCATTGAAAATACCTTATAATATAACGTAATATGCTGTGTATCATTGAAAATACCTTATAATATAACGTAATATGCAGTGTATCATTGAAAATACCTTATAATATAACGTAATATGCTGTGTATCATTCACAATACCTTATAATATAACGTAATATGCAGTGTATCATTGAAAATACCTTATAATATAACGTAATATGCAGTGTATCATTGAAAATACCATATAATATAACGTAATATGCAGTGTATCATTGAAAATACCTTCTAATATGTCGTAGTTTATCATTGAAAATACCTTATAATATAACGTAATATGCAGTGTATCATTGAAAATACCTTATAATATAACGTAATATGCAGTGTATCATTGAAAATACCTTATAATATAACGTAATATGCAGTGTATCATTGAAAATACCTTATAATGTAACGTAATATGCAGTGTATCATTGAAAATACCTTACGATATATCGTAGTATGCAGTGTATCATTGAAAATACCTTCTAATATATCGTAGTTTATCATTGAAAATACCTTATAATATAACGTAATATGCAGTGTATCATTGAAAAAACCTTCTAATATAACGTAATATGCAGTGTATCATTGAAAATACATTATAATATAACGTAATATGCAGTGTATCAGTGAAAATACCATATAATATAACGTAATATGCAGTGTATCATTGAAAATACCTTATAATATAACGTAATATGCAGTGTATCATTGAAAATACCTTATAATATATCGTAGTATGCAGTGTATCATTGAAAATACCTTAAAATATAACGTAATATGCTGTGTATCATTGAAAATACCATGTAATATAACGTAATATACAGTGTATCATTGAAAATACCTTATAATATAACGTAATATGCAGTGTATCATTGAAAATACCTTATAATATAACCTAATATGCAGTGTATCATTGAAAATACCTTATAATATAACGTAATATGCAGTGTATCATTGAAAATACCTTCTAATATAACGTAATATGCAGTGTATCATTGAAAATACCTTATAATATAACGTAATATGCAGTGTATCATTGAAAATACCTTATAATATAACGTAATATGCAGTGTATCATTGAAAATACCTTATAATATAACGTAATATGCAGTGTATCATTGAAAATACCTTACGATATATCGTAGTATGCAGTGTATCATTGAAAATACCTTATAATATAACGTAATATGCAGTGTATCATTGAAAATACCTTCTAATATGTCGTAGTTTATCATTGAAAATACCTTATAATATAACGTAATATGTAGTGTATCATTGAAAATACCTTATAATATAACGTAATATGCTGTGTATCATTGAAAATACATTATAATATAACGTAATATGCAGTGTATCATTGAAAATACCTTATAATATAACGTAATATGCAGTGTATCATTGAAAAAACCTTCTAATTTAACGTAATATGCAGTGTATCATTGAAAATACATTATAATATAACGTAATATGCAGTGTATCAGTGAAAATACCATATAATATAACGTAATATGCAGTGTATCATTGAAAATACCTTAAAATATAACGTAATATGCAGTGTATCATTGAAAATACCTTCTAATATAACGTAATATGCAGTATATCATTGAAAATACCTTATAATATAACGTAATATGCAGTGTATCATTGAAAATACCTTATAATATAACGTAATATGCAGTGTATCATTGAAAATACCTTATAATATAACGTAATATGCAGTGTATCATTGAAAATACCTTACGATATATCGTAGTATGCAGTGTATCATTGAAAATACCTTCTAATATATCGTAGTTTATCATTGAAAATACCTTATAATATAACGTAATATGCAGTGTGTCATTGAAAATACCTTATAATGTAACGTAATATGCAGTGTATCATTGAAAATACCTTATAATATAACGTAATATGCAGTGTATCATTGAAAATACCTTCTAATATAACGTAATATGCAGTGTATCATTGAAAATACCTTATAATATAACGTAATATGCAGTGTATCATTGAAAATACCTTATAATATAACGTAATATGCTGTGTATCATTCACAATACCTTATAATATAACGTAATATGCAGTGTATCATTGAAAATACCTTATAATATAACGTAATATGCAGTGTATCATTGAAAATACCATATAATATAACGTAATATGCAGTGTATCATTGAAAATACCTTCTAATATGTCGTAGTTTATCATTGAAAATACCTTATAATATAACGTAATATGCAGTGTATCATTGAAAATACCTTATAATATAACGTAATATGCAGTGTATCATTGAAAATACCTTATAATATAACGTAATATGCAGTGTATCATTAAAAATACCTTATAATGTAACGTAATATGCAGTGTATCATTGAAAATACCTTACGATATATCGTAGTATGCAGTGTATCATTGAAAATACCTTCTAATATATCGTAGTTTATCATTGAAAATACCTTATAATTTAACGTAATATGCAGTGTGTCATTGAAAATACCTTATAATATAACGTAATATGCAGTGTATCATTGAAAATACCTTATAATATAAAGTAATATGCAGTGTATCATTGAAAATACCTTCTAATATAACGTAATATGCAGTGTATCATTGAAAATACCTTATAATATAACGTAATATGCATTGTATCATTGAAAATACCTTATAATATAACGTAATATGCAGTGTATCATAGAAAATACCATGTAATATAACGTAATATGCAGTGTATCATTGAAAATACCATATAATATAACGTAATATGCAGTGTAACATAGAAAATACCATGTAATATAACGTAATATACAGTGTATCATTGAAAATACCTTATAATATAACGTAATATGCAGTGTATCATTGAAAATACCTTCTAATATGTCGTAGTTTATCATTGAAAATACCTTATAATATAACGTAATATGCAGTGTATCATTGAAAATACCTTATAATATAACGTAATATGCTGTGTATCATTGAAAATACCTTATAATATAACGTAATATGCAGTGTATCATTGAAAATACATTATAATATAACGTAATATGCAGTGTATCATTGAAAATACCTTATAATATAACGTAATATGCAGTGTATCATTGAAAAAACCTTCTAATATAACGTAATATGCAGTGTATCATTGAAAATACATTATAATATAACGTGATATGCAGTGTATCATTGAAAATACCTTATAATATAACGTAATATGCAGTGTATCATTGAAAATACCTTACGATATATCGTAGTATGCAGTGTATCATTTAAAATACCTTAAAATATAACGTAATATGCTGTGTATCATTGAAAATACCTTATAATATAACGTAATATGCAGTGTATCATTGAAAATACCTTATAATATAACGTAATATGCAGTGTATCATTGAAAATACCTTACGATATATCGTAGTATGCAGTGTATCATTGAAAATACCTTAAAATATAACGTAATATGCTGTGTATCATTGAAAATACCATGTAATATAACGTAATATACAGTGTATCATTGAAAATACCTTATAATATAACGTAATATGCAGTGTATCATTGAAAATACCTTACGATATATCGTAGTATGCAGTGTATCATTGAAAATACCTTAAAATATAACGCAATATGCTGTGTATCATTGAACATACCATGTAATATAACGTAATATACAGTGTATTATTGAAAATACCTTATAATATAACGTAATATGCAGTGTATCATTGAAAATACCTTATAATATAACGTAATATGCAGTGTATCATTGAAAATACCTTATAATATAACGTAATATGCAGTGTATCATTGAAAATACCATGTAATATAACGTAATATGCAGTGTATCATTGAAAATACCTTATAATATAACGTAATATGCAGTGTATCAGTGAAAATACCTTATAATATATCGTTATTTGTAGTGTATCATTGAAAATACCTTATAATATATAGTAGTTTATCATTGAAAATACCTTATAATATAACGTAATATGCAGTGTAACATAGAAAATACCATGTAATATAACGTAATATACAGTGTATCATTGAAAATACCTTATAATATAACGTAATATGCAGTGTATCATTGAAAATACCTTCTAATATGTCGTAGTTTATCATTGAAAATACCTTATAATATAACGTAATATGCAGTGTGTCATTGAAAATACCTTATAATATAACGTAATATGCAGTGTATCATTGAAAATACCTTATAATATAAAGTAATATGCAGTGTATCATTGAAAATACCTTATAATATAACGTAATATGCAGTGTATCATTGAAAATACCTTATAATATAACGTAATATGCAGTGTATCATTGAAAATACCATATAATATAACGTAATATGCAGTGTACCATTGAAAATACCTTATAATATAACGTAATATGCAGTGTATCATTGAAAATACCTTATAATATAACGTAATATGCAGTGTATCATTGAAAATACCTTATAATATAACGTAATATGCAGTGTATCATTGAAAATACCTTCTAATATGTCGTAGTTTATCATTGATAATACCTTATAATATAACGTATTATGCAGTGTATCATTGAAAATACCTTCTAATATAACGTAATATGCAGTGTGTCATTGAAAATACCTTATAATATAACGTAATATGCAGTGTATCATTGAAAATACCTTATAATATAAAGTAATATGCAGTGTATCATTGAAAATACCTTCTAATATAACGTAATATGCATTGTATCATTGAAAATACCTTATAATATAACGTAATATGCAGTGTATCATAGAAAATACCATGTAATATAACGTAATATGCAGTGTATCATTGAAAATACCTTATAATATAACGTAATATGCAGTGTATCATTGAAAATACCTTACGATATATCGTAGTATGCAGTGTATCATTGAAAATACCTTAAAATATAACGTAATATGCTGTGTATCATTGAAAATACCATGTAATATAACGTAATATACAGTGTATCATTGAAAATACCTTATAATATAACGTAATATGCAGTGTATCATTGAAAATACCTTACGATATATCGTAGTATGCAGTGTATCATTGAAAATACCTTAAAATATAACGCAATATGCTGTGTATCATTGAAAATACCATGTAATATAACGTAATATACAGTGTATTATTGAAAATACCTTATAATATAACGTAATATGCAGTGTATCATTGAAAATACCTTATAATATAACGTAATATGCAGTGTATCATTGAAAATACCTTATAATATAACCTAATATGCAGTGTATCATTGAAAATACCATGTAATATAACGTAATATGCAGTGTATCATTGAAAATACCTTATAATATAACGTAATATGCAGTGTATCAGTGAAAATACCTTATAATATATCGTTATTTGTAGTGTATCATTGAAAATACCTTATAATATATAGTAGTTTATCATTGAAAATACCTTATAATATAACGTAATATGCAGTGTAACATAGAAAATACCATGTAATATAACGTAATATACAGTGTATCATTGAAAATACCTTATAATATAACGTAATATGCAGTGTATCATTGAAAATACCTTCTAATATGTCGTAGTTTATCATTGAAAATACCTTATAATATAACGTAATATGCTGTGTATCATTGAAAATACCTTATAATATAACGTAATATGCAGTGTATCATTGAAAATACATTATAATATAACGTAATATGCTGTGTATCATTGAAAATACCATGTAATATAACGTAATATACAGTGTATCATTGAAAATACCTTATAATATAACGTAATATGCAGTGTATCATTGAAAATACCTTACGATATATCGTAGTATGCAGTGTATCATTGAAAATACCTTAAAATATAACGCAATATGCTGTGTATCATTGAAAATACCATGTAATATAACGTAATATACAGTGTATTATTGAAAATACCTTATAATATAACGTAATATGCAGTGTATCATTGAAAATACCTTCTAATATAACGTAATATGCAGTGTATCATTGAAAATACCTTATAATATAACGTAATATGCAGTGTATCATTGAAAATACCTTATAATATAACGTAATATGCAGTGTATCATTGAAAATACCATATAATATAACGTAATATGCAGTGTATCATTGAAAATACCTTATAATATAACGTAATATGCAGTGTAACATAGAAAATACCATGTAATATAACGTAATATACAGTGTATCATTGAAAATACCTTATAATATAACGTAATATGCAGTGTATCATTGAAAATACCTTATAATATAACGTAATATGCAGTGTATCATTGAAAATACCTTATAATATAACGTAATATGCAGTGTATCATTGAAAATACCTTATAATATAACGTAATATGCAGTGTATCATTGAAAATACCTTACGATATATCGTAGTATGCAGTGTATCATTGAAAATACCTTCTAATATATCGTAGTTTATCATTGAAAATACCTTATAATATAACGTAATATGCAGTGTGTCATTGAAAATACCTTATAATATAACGTAATATGCAGTGTATCATTGAAAATACCTTATAATATAACGTAATATGCAGTGTATCATTGAAAATACCATATAATATATCGTAATATGCAGTGTATCATTGAAAATACCTTATAATATAACGTAATATGCAGTGTAACATAGAAAATACCATGTAATATAACGTAATATACAGTGTATCATTGAAAATACCTTATAATAAAACGTAATATGCAGTGTATCATTGAAAATACCTTATATCATATCGTAATATGCAGTGTATCATTGAAAATACGTTATAATATAACGTAATATGCAGTGTATCATTGAAAATACCTTATAATATAACGTAATATGCAGTGTATCATTGAAAATACCTTATAATATAACGTAATATGCAGTGTATCATTGAAAATACCTTACGATATATCGTAGTATGCAGTGTATCATTGAAAATACCTTAAAATATAACGTAATATGCTGTGTATCATTGAAAATACCATGTAATATAACGTAATATACAGTGTATTATTGAAAATACCTTATAATATAACGTAATATGCAGTGTATCATTGAAAATACCTTATAATATAACGTAATATGCAGTGTATCATTGAAAATACCTTATATCATATCGTAATATGCAGTGTATCATTGAAAATACGTTATAATATAACGTAATATGCAGTGTATCATTGAAAATACCTTATAATATAACGTAATATGCAGTGTATCATTGAAAATACCTTATAATATAACGTAATATGCAGTGTATCATTGAAAATACCTTACGATATATCGTAGTATGCAGTGTATCATTGAAAATACCTTAAAATATAACGTAATATGCTGTGTATCATTGAAAATACCATGTAATATAACGTAATATACAGTGTATTATTGAAAATACGTTATAATATAACGTAATATGCAGTGTATCATTGAAAATACCTTATAATATAACGTAATATGCAGTGTATCATTGAAAATACCTTATAATATAACGTAATATGCAGTGTAACATAGAAAATACCATGTAATATAACGTAATATACAGTGTATCATTGAAAATACCTTATAATATAACGTAATATGCAGTGTATCATTGAAAATACCTTATATCATATCGTAATATGCAGTGTATCATTGAAAATACCTTATAATATAACGTAATATGCAGTGTATCATTGAAAATACCTTATAATATAACGTAATATGCAGTGTATCATTGAAAATACCTTATAATATAACGTAATATGCAGTGTATCATTGAAAATACCTTATAATATAACGTAATATGCAGTGTATCATTGAGAATACCTTATAATATAACGTAATATGCAGTGTAACATAGAAAATACCATGTAATATAACGTAATATACAGTGTATCATTGAAAATACCTTATAATATAACGTAATATGCAGTGTATCATTGAAAATACCTTCTAATATGTCGTAGTTTATCATTGAAAATACCTTATAATATAACGTAATATGCTGTGTATCATTGAAAATACCTTATAATATAACGTAATATGCAGTGTATCATTGAAAATACCTTATAATATAACGTAATATGCAGTGTATCATTGAAAATACCTTACGATATATCGTAATATGCAGTGTATCATTGAAAATACCTTATAATATATCGTAATATGCAGTGTATCATTGAATAAACCTTCTAATATAAGGTAATATGCAGTGTATCATTGAAAATACATTATAATATAACGTAATATGCAGTGTATCATTGAAAATACCTTACAATATAACGTAATATGCAGTGTATCATTGAAAATACCTTACGATATATCGTAGTATGCAGTGTATCATTTAAAATACCTTAAAATATAACGTAATATGCTGTGTATCATTGAAAATACCTTATAATATAACGTAATATGCAGTGTATCATTGAAAATACCTTATAATATAACGTAATATGCAGTGTATCATTGAAAATACCTTACGATATATCGTAGTATGCAGTGTATCATTGAAAATACCTTAAAATATAACGTAATATGCTGTGTATCATTGAAAATACCATGTAATATAACGTAATATACAGTGTATCATTGAAAATACCTTATAATATAACGTAATATGCAGTGTATCATTGAAAATACCTTATAATATAACGTAATATGCAGTGTATCATTGAAAATACCTTATAATATAACGTAATATGCAGTGTATCATTGAAAATACCTTATAATATAACGTAATATGCAGTGTATCATTGAAAATACCTTACGATATATCGTAGTATGCAGTGTATCATTGAAAATACCTTATAATATAACGTAATATGCAGTGTATCATTGAAAATACCATATAATATAACGTAATATGCAGTGTATCATTGAAAATACCTTATAATATAACGTAATATGCAGTGTAACATAGAAAATACCATGTAATATAACGTAATATACAGTGTATCATTGAAAATACCTTATAATATAACGTAATATGCAGTGTATCATTGAAAATACCTTATATCATATCGTAATATGCAGTGTATCATTGAAAATACCTTATAATATAACGTAATATGCAGTGTATCATTGAAAATACCTTATAATATAACGTAATATGCAGTGTATCATTGAAAATACCTTATAATATAACGTAATATGCAGTGTATCATTGAAAATACCATATAATATAACGTAATATGCAGTGTATCATTGAAAATACCTTATAATATAACGTAATATGCAGTGTAACATAGAAAATACCATGTAATATAACGTAATATACAGTGTATCATTGAAAATACCTTATAATATAACGTAATATGCAGTGTATCATTGAAAATACCTTCTAATATGTCGTAGTTTATCATTGAAAATACCTTATAATATAACGTATTATGCAGTGTATCATTGAAAATACCTTAAAATATAACGTAATATGCTGTGTATCATTGAAAATACCATGTAATATAACGTAATATACAGTGTATTATTGAAAATTCCTTATAATATAACGTAATATGCAGTGCATCATTGAAAATACCTTATAATATAACGTAATATGCAGTGTATCATTGAAAATACCTTATAATATAACGTAATATGCAGTGTATCATTGAAAATACCTTATAATATAACGTAATATGCAGTGTATCATTGAAAATACCTTACGATATATCGTAGTATGCAGTGTATCATTGAAAATACCTTCTAATATATCGTAGTTTATCATTGAAAATACCTTATAATATAACGTAATATGCAGTGTGTCATTGAAAATACCTTATAATATAACGTAATATGCAGTGTATCATTGAAAATACCTTATAATATAACGTAATATGCAGTGTATCATTGAAAATACCATATAATATATCGTAATATGCAGTGTATCATTGAAAATACCTTATAATATAACGTAATATGCAGTGTAACATAGAAAATACCATGTAATATAACGTAATATACAGTGTATCATTGTATATACCTTATAATAAAACGTAATATGCAGTGTATCATTGAAAATACCTTATATCATATCGTAATATGCAGTGTATCATTGAAAATACGTTATAATATAACGTAATATGCAGTGTATCATTGAAAATACCTTATAATATAACGTAATATGCAGTGTATCAGTGAAAATACCTTATAATATATCGTTATTTGTAGTGGATCATTGAAAATATCTTATAATATATAGTAGTTTATCATTGAAAATACCTTATAATATAACGTAATATGCAGTGTAACATAGAAAATACCATGTAATATAACGTAATATACAGTGTATCATTGAAAATACCTTATAATATAACGTAATATGCAGTGTATCATTGAAAATACCTTATAATATAACGTAATATGCAGTGTATCATTGAAAATACCTTATAATATAACGTAATATGCTGTGTATCATAGAAAATACCATGTAATATAACGTAATATACAGTGTATCATTGAAAATACCTTATAATATAACGTAATATGCAGTGTATCATTGAAAATACCTTCTAATATGTCGTAGTTTATCATTGAAAATACCTTATAATATAACGTATTATGCAGTGTATCATTGAAAATACCTTCTAATATAACGTAATATGCAGTGTATCATTGAAAATACCTTATAATATAACGTAATATGCAGTGTATCATTGAAAATACCTTATAATATAACGTAATATGCAGTGTATCATTGAAAATACCATGTAATATAACGTAATATGCAGTGTATCATTGAAAATACCTTATAATATAACGTAATATGCAGTGTAACATAGAAAATACCATGTAATATAACGTAATATACAGTGTATCATTGAAAATACCTTATAATATAACGTAATATGCAGTGTATCATTGAAAATACCTTATAATATAACGTAATATGCTGTGTATCATTGAAAATACATTATAATATAACGTAATATGCAGTGTATCATTGAAAATACATTATAATATAACGTAATATGCAGTGTATCATTGAAAATACCTTATAATATAACGTAATATGCAGTGTATCATTGAAAAAACCTTCTAATATAACGTAATATGCAGTGTATCATTGAAAATACATTATAATATAACGTAATATGCAGTGTATCATTGAAAATACCTTATAATATAACGTAATATGCAGTGTATCAGTGAAAATACCTTATAATATATCGTTATTTGTAGTGGATCATTGAAAATATCTTATAATATATAGTAGTTTATCATTGAAAATACCTTATAATATAACGTAATATGCAGTGTAACATAGAAAATACCATGTAATATAACGTAATATACAGTGTATCATTGAAAATACCTTATAATATAACGTAATATGCAGTGTATCATTGAAAATACCTTATAATATAACGTAATATGCAGTGTATCATTGAAAATACCTTATAATATAACGTAATATGCTGTGTATCATTGAAAATACCATGTAATATAACGTAGTATACAGTGTATCATTGAAAATACCTTATAATATAACGTAATATGCAGTGTATCATAGAAAATACCATGTAATATAACGTAATATACAGTGTATCATTGAAAATACCTTATAATATAACGTAATATGCAGTGTATCATTGAAAATACCTTCTAATATGTCGTAGTTTATCATTGAAAATACCTTATAATATAACGTATTATGCAGTGTATCATTGAAAATACCTTAAAATATAACGTAATATGCTGTGTATCATTGAAAATACCATGTAATATAACGTAATATACAGTGTATTATTGAAAATTCCTTATAATATAACGTAATATGCAGTGCATCATTGAAAATACCTTATAATATAACGTAATATGCAGTGTATCATTGAAAATACCTTATAATATAACGTAATATGCAGTGTGTCATTGAAAATACCTTATAATATAACGTAATATGCAGTGTATCATTGAAAATACCTTATAATATAACGTAATATGCAGTGTATCATTGAAAATACCATATAATATATCGTAATATGCAGTGTATCATTGAAAATACCTTATAATATAACGTAATATGCAGTGTAACATAGAAAATACCATGTAATATAACGTAATATACAGTGTATCATTGTATATACCTTATAATAAAACGTAATATGCAGTGTATCATTGAAAATACCTTATATCATATCGTAATATGCAGTGTATCATTGAAAATACGTTATAATATAACGTAATATGCAGTGTATCATTGAAAATACCTTATAATATAACGTAATATGCAGTGTATCAGTGAAAATACCTTATAATATATCGTTATTTGTAGTGGATCATTGAAAATATCTTATAATATATAGTAGTTTATCATTGAAAATACCTTATAATATAACGTAATATGCAGTGTAACATAGAAAATACCATGTAATATAACGTAATATACAGTGTATCATTGAAAATACCTTATAATATAACGTAATATGCAGTGTATCATTGAAAATACCTTATAATATAACGTAATATGCAGTGTATCATTGAAAATACCTTATAATATAACGTAATATGCTGTGTATCATAGAAAATACCATGTAATATAACGTAATATACAGTGTATCATTGAAAATACCTTATAATATAACGTAATATGCAGTGTATCATTGAAAATACCTTCTAATATGTCGTAGTTTATCATTGAAAATACCTTATAATATAACGTATTATGCAGTGTATCATTGAAAATACCTTCTAATATAACGTAATATGCAGTGTATCATTGAAAATACCTTATAATATAACGTAATATGCAGTGTATCATTGAAAATACCTTATAATATAACGTAATATGCAGTGTATCATTGAAAATACCATGTAATATAACGTAATATGCAGTGTATCATTGAAAATACCTTATAATATAACGTAATATGCAGTGTAACATAGAAAATACCATGTAATATAACGTAATATACAGTGTATCATTGAAAATACCTTATAATATAACGTAATATGCAGTGTATCATTGAAAATACCTTATAATATAACGTAATATGCTGTGTATCATTGAAAATACATTATAATATAACGTAATATGCAGTGTATCATTGAAAATACATTATAATATAACGTAATATGCAGTGTATCATTGAAAATACCTTATAATATAACGTAATATGCAGTGTATCATTGAAAAAACCTTCTAATATAACGTAATATGCAGTGTATCATTGAAAATACATTATAATATAACGTAATATGCAGTGTATCATTGAAAATACCTTATAATATAACGTAATATGCAGTGTATCATTGAAAATACCTTATAATATAACGTAATATGCAGTGTATCATTGAAAATACCTTACGATATATCGTAGTATGCAGTGTATCATTGAAAATACCTTCTAATATATCGTAGTTTATCATTGAAAATACCTTATAATATAACGTAATATGCAGTGTGTCATTGAAAATACCTTATAATATAACGTAATATGCAGTGTATCATTGAAAATACCTTATAATATAAAGTAATATGCAGTGTATCATTGAAAATACCTTATAATATAACGTAATATGCAGTGTATCATTGAAAATACCTTATAATATAACGTAATATGCTGTGTATCATTGAAAATACATTATAATATAACGTAATATGCAGTGTATCATTGAAAATACATTATAATATAACGTAATATGCAGTGTATCATTGAAAATACCTTATAATATAACGTAATATGCAGTGTATCATTGAAAATACCTTATAATATAACGTAATATGCAGTGTAACATAGAAAATACCATGTAATATAACGTAATATACAGTGTATCATTGAAAATACCTTATAATATAACGTAATATGCAGTGTATCATTGAAAATACCTTCTAATATGTCGTAGTTTATCATTGAAAATACCTTATAATATAACGTATTATGCAGTGTATCATTGAAAATACCTTATAATATAACGTAATATGCTGTGTATCATTGAAAATACATTATAATATAACGTAATATGCAGTGTTTCATTGAAAATACATTATAATATAACGTAATATGCAGTGTATCATTGAATATACCTTATAATATAACGTAATATGCAGTGTATCATTGAAAATACCTTCTAATATAACGTAATATGCAGTGTATCATTGAAAATACCTTACGATATATCGTAGTATGCAGTGTATCATTGAAAATACCTTAAAATATAACGTAATATGCTGTGTATCATTGAAAATACCTTACGATATATCGTAGTATGGAGTGTATCATTGAAAATACCTTAAAATATAACGTAATATGCTGTGTATCATTGAAAATACCTTGTAATATAACGTAATATACAGTGTATTATTGAAAATACCTTATAATATAACGTAATAAGCAGTGTATCATTGAAAATACCTTATAATATAACGTAATATGCAGTGTATCATTGAAAATACCTTACGATATATCGTAGTATGCAGTGTATCATTGAAAATACCTTAAAATATAACGTAATATGCTGTGTATCATTGAAAATACCATGTAATATAACGTAATATACTGTGTATTATTGAAAATACCTTATAATATAACGTAATATGCAGTGTATCATTGAAAATACCTTACGATATATCGTAGTATGCAGTGTACCATTGAAAATACCTTCTAATATATCGTAGTTTATCATTGAAAATACCTTATAATATAACGTTATATGCAGTGTATCATTGAAAATACCTTATAATATAACGTAATATGCTGTGTATCATTGAAAATACATTATAATATAACGTAATATGCAGTGTATCATTGAAAATACATTATAATATAACGTAATATGCAGTGTATCATTGAAAATACCTTATAATATAACGTAATATGCAGTGTATCATTGAAAATACCTTATAATATAACGTAATATGCAGTGTATCATTGAAAATACCTTACGATATAACGTAATATGCAGTGTATCATTGAAAATACCTTATATCATATCGTAATATGCAGTGTATCATTGAAAATACATTATAATATAACGTAATATGCAGTGTATCATTGAAAATACCTTATAATATAACGTAATATGCTGTGTATCATTCACAATACCTTATAATATAACGTAATATGCAGTGTATCATTGAAAATACCTTATAATATAACGTAATATGCAGTGTATCATTGAAAATACCATATAATATAACGTAATATGCAGTGTATCATTGAAAATACCTTCTAATATGTCGTAGTTTATCATTGAAAATACCTTATAATATAACGTAATATGCAGTGTATCATTGAAAATACCTTATAATATAACGTAATATGCAGTGTATCATTGAAAATACCTTATAATATAACGTAATATGCAGTGTATCATTGAAAATACCTTATAATATAACGTAATATGCAGTGTATCATTGAAAATACCTTATAATATAACGTAATATGCAGTGTATCATTGAAAATACCTTACGATATAACGTAATATGCAGTGTATCATTGAAAATACCTTATATCATATCGTAATATGCAGTGTATCATTGAAAATACCTTATAATATAACGTAATATGCAGTGTATCATTGAAAATACCTTATAATATAACGTAATATGCAGTGTAACATAGAAAATACCATGTAATATAACGTAATATACAGTGTATCATTGAAAATACCTTATAATATAACGTAATATGCAGTGTATCATTGAAAATACCTTCTAATATGTCGTAGTTTATCATTGAAAATACCTTATAATATAACGTATTATGCAGTGTATCATTGAAAATACCTTATAATATAACGTAATATGCTGTGTATCATTGAAAATACATTATAATATAACGTAATATGCAGTGTTTCATTGAAAATACATTATAATATAACGTAATATGCAGTGTATCATTGAATATACCTTATAATATAACGTAATATGCAGTGTATCATTGAAAATACCTTATAATATAACGTAATATGCAGTGTATCATTGAAAATACCTTACGATATATCGTAGTATGCAGTGTATCATTGAAAATACCTTAAAATATAACGTAATATGCTGTGTATCATTGAAAATACCTTACGATATATCGTAGTATGCAGTGTATCATTGAAAATACCTTAAAATATAACGTAATATGCTGTGTATCATTGAAAATACCATGTAATATAACGTAATATACAGTGTATTATTGAAAATACCTTATAATATAACGTAATAAGCAGTGTATCATTGATAATACCTTATAATATAACGTAATATGCAGTGTATCATTGAAAATACCTTACGATATATCGTAGTATGCAGTGTATCATTGAAAATACCTTAAAATATAACGTAATATGCTGTGTATCATTGAAAATACCATGTAATATAACGTAATATACTGTGTATTATTGAAAATACCTTATAATATAACGTAATATGCAGTGTATCATTGAAAATACCTTACGATATATCGTAGTATGCAGTGTACCATTGAAAATACCTTCTAATATATCGTAGTTTATCATTGAATATACCTTATAATATAACGTAATATGCAGTGTATCATTGAAAATACCTTATAATATAACGTAATATGCTGTGTATCATTGAAAATACATTATAATATAACGTAATATGCAGTGTATCATTGAAAATACATTATAATATAACGTAATATGCAGTGTATCATTGAAAATACCTTATAATATAACGTAATATGCAGTGTATCATTGAAAATACCTTCTAATATAACGTAATATGCAGTGTATCATTGAAAATACATTATAATATAACGTAATATGCAGTGTATCATTGAAAATACCTTATAATATAACGTAACATGCAGTGTATCATTGAAAATACCTTATAATATAACGTAATATGCAGTGTATCATTGAAAATACCATGTAATATAACGTAATATGCAGTGTATCATTGAAAATACCTTATAATATAACGTAATATGCTGTGTATCATTGAAAATACATTATAATATAACGTAATATGCAGTGTTTCATTGAAAATACATTATAATATAACGTAATATGCAGTGTATCATTGAATATACCTTATAATATAACGTAATATGCAGTGTATCATTGAAAATACCTTCTAATATAACGTAATATGCAGTGTATCATTGAAAATACCTTACGATATATCGTAGTATGCAGTGTATCATTGAAAATACCTTAAAATATAACGTAATATGCTGTGTATCATTGAAAATACCTTACGATATATCGTAGTATGCAGTGTATCATTGAAAATACCTTAAAATATAACGTAATATGCTGTGTATCATTGAAAATACCATGTAATATAACGTAATATACAGTGTATTATTGAAAATACCTTATAATATAACGTAATAAGCAGTGTATCATTGAAAATACCTTATAATATAACGTAATATGCAGTGTATCATTGAAAATACCTTACGATATATCGTAGTATGCAGTGTATCATTGAAAATACCTTAAAATATAACGTAATATGCTGTGTATCATTGAAAATACCATGTAATATAACGTAATATACTGTGTATTATTGAAAATACCTTATAATATAACGTAATATGCAGTGTATCATTGAAAATACCTTACGATATATCGTAGTATGCAGTGTACCATTGAAAATACCTTCTAATATATCGTAGTTTATCATTGAAAATACCTTATAATATAACGTTATATGCAGTGTATCATTGAAAATACCTTATAATATAACGTAATATGCTGTGTATCATTGAAAATACATTATAATATAACGTAATATGCAGTGTATCATTGAAAATACATTATAATATAACGTAATATGCAGTGTATCATTGAAAATACCTTATAATATAACGTAATATGCAGTGTATCATTGAAAATACCTTCTAATATAACGTAATATGCAGTGTATCATTGAAAATACATTATAATATAACGTAATATGCAGTGTATCATTGAAAATACCTTATAATATAACGTAACATGCAGTGTATCATTGAAAATACCTTATAATATAACGTAATATGCAGTGTATCATTGAAAATACCATGTAATATAACGTAATATGCAGTGTATCATTGAAAATACCTTCTAATATGTCGTAGTTTATCATTGAAAATACCTTATAATATAACGTATTATGCAGTGTATCATTGAAAATACCTTATAATACAACGTAATATGCTGTGTATCATTGAAAATACATTATAATATAACGTAATATGCAGTGTATCATTGAAAATACATTATAATATAACGTAATATGCAGTGTATCATTGAATATACCTTATAATATAACGTAATATGCAGTGTATCATTGAAAATACCTTCTAATATAACGTAATATGCTGTGTATCATTGAAAATACATTATAATATAACGTAATATGCAGTGTATCATTGAAAATACACTATAATATAACGTAATATGCAGTGTATCATTGAAAATACCTTATAATATAACGTAATATGCAGTGTATCATTGAAAATACCTTACGATATATCGTAGTATGCAGTGTATCATTGAAAATACCTTAAAATATAACGTAATATGCTGTGTATCATTGAAAATACCATGTAATATAACGTAATATACAGTGTATTATTGAAAATACCTTATAATATAACGTAATATGCAGTGTATCATTGAAAATACCTTATAATATAACGTAATATGCAGTGTATCATTGAAAATACCTTACGATATATCGTAGTATGCAGTGTATCATTGAAAATACCTTAAAATATAACGTAATATGCTGTGTATCATTGAAAATACCATGTAATATAACGTAATATACAGTGTATTATTGAAAATACCTTATAATATAACGTAATATGCTGTGTATCATTGAAAATACCTTATAATATAACGTAATATGCAGTGTATCATTGAAAATACCTTACGATATATCGTAGTATGCAGTGTATCATTGAAAATACCTTAAAATATAACGTAATATGCTGTGTATCATTGAAAATACCATGTAATATAACGTAATATACAGTGTATTATTGAAAATACCTTATAATATAACGTAATATGCAGTGTATCATTGAAAATACCATATAATATAACGTAATATGCAGTGTATCATTGAAAATACCTTATAATATGTCGTAGTTTATCATTGAAAATACCTTATAATATAACGTATTATGCAGTGTATCATTGAAAATACCTTCTAATATAACGTAATATGCAGTGTATCATTGAAAATACCTTATAATATAAAGTAATATGCAGTGTATCATTGAAAATACCTTATAATATAACGAAATATGCAGTGTATCATTGAAAATACCTTACGATATAACGTAATATGCAGTGTATCATTGAAAATACCTTAAAATATAACGTAATATGCTGTGTATCATTGAAAATACCATGTAATATAACGTAATATACAGTGTATTATTGAAAATACCTTATAATATAACGTAATATGCAGTGTATCATTGAAAATACCTTATAATATAACGTAATATGCAGTGTATCATTGAAAATACCTTACGATATATCGTAGTATGCAGTGTATCATTGAAAATACCTTAAAATATAACGTAATATGCTGTGTATCATTGAAAATACCATGTAATATAACGTAATATACAGTGTATTATTGAAAATACCTTATAATATAACGTAATATGCAGTGTATCATTGAAAATACCATATAATATAACGTAATATGCAGTGTATCATTGAAAATACCTTATAATATGTCGTAGTTTATCATTGAAAATACCTTATAATATAACGTATTATGCAGTGTATCATTGAAAATACCTTCTAATATAACGTAATATGCAGTGTATCATTGAAAATACCTTATAATATAAAGTAATATGCAGTGTATCATTGAAAATACCTTATAATATAACGAAATATGCAGTGTATCATTGAAAATACCTTACGATATAACGTAATATGCAGTGTATCATTGAAAATACCTTACGATATATCGTAGTATGCAGTGTACCATTGAAAATACCTTCTAATATATCGTAGTTTATCATTGAAAATACCTTATAATATAACGTAATATGCAGTGTATCATTGAAAATACCTTATAATATAACGTAATATGCAGTGTATCATTGAAAATACCTTATAATATAACGTAATATGCAGTGTATCATTGAAAATACCTTATAATATAACGTAATATGCAGTGTATCATTGAAAATACCTTACGATATAACGTAATATGCAGTGTATCATTGAAAATACCTTATATCATATCGTAATATGCAGTGTATCATTGAAAATACCTTATAATATAACGTAATATGCAGTGTATCATTGAAAATACCTTATAATATAACGTAATATGCTGTGTATCATTCACAATACCTTATAATATAACGTAATATGCAGTGTATCATTGAAAATACCTTATAATATAACGTAATATGCAGTGTATCATTGAAAATACCATATAATATGTCGTAGTTTATCATTGAAAATACCTTATAATATAACGTAATATGCAGTGTATCATTGAAAATACCTTCTAATATAACGTAATATGCAGTGTATCATTGAAAATACATTATAATATAACGTAATATGCAGTGTATCAGTGAAAATACCTTATAATATAACGTAACATGCAGTGTATCATTGAAAATACCTTATAATATAACGTAATATGCAGTGTATCATTGAAAATACCATGTAATATAACGTAATATGCAGTGTATCATTGAAAATACCTTATAATATAACGTAATATGCAGTGTATCATTGAAAATACCTTATAATATAACGTAATATGCAGTGTATCATTGAAAATACCTTACGATATAACGTAATATGCAGTGTATCATTGAAAATACCTTATATCATATCGTAATATGCAGTGTATCATTGAAAATACCATGTAATATAACGTAATATGCAGTGTATCATTGAAAATACCTTATAATATAACGTAATATGCAGTGTATCATTGAAAATACCTTACGATATAACGTAATATGCAGTGTATCATTGAAAATACCTTAAAATATAACGTAATATGCTGTGTATCATTGAAAATACCATGTAATATAACGTAATATACAGTGTATTATTGAAAATACCTTATAATATAACGTAATATGCAGTGTATCATTGAAAATACCTTATAATATAACGTAATATGCAGTGTATCATTGAAAATACCTTACGATATATCGTAGTATGCAGTGTATCATTGAAAATACCTTAAAATATAACGTAATATGCTGTGTATCATTGAAAATACCATGTAATATAACGTAATATACAGTGTATTATTGAAAATACCTTATAATATAACGTAATATGCAGTGTATCATTGAAAATACCATATAATATAACGTAATATGCAGTGTATCATTGAAAATACCTTATAATATAAAGTAATATGCAGTGTATCATTGAAAATACCTTATAATATAACGAAATATGCAGTGTATCATTGAAAATACCTTACGATATAACGTAATATGCAGTGTATCATTGAAAATACCTTACGATATATCGTAGTATGCAGTGTATCATTGAAAATACCTTAAAATATAACGTAATATGCTGTGTATCATTGAAAATACCATGTAATATAACGTAATATACAGTGTATTATTGAAAATACCTTATAATATAACGTAATATGCAGTGTATCATTGAAAATACCATATAATATAACGTAATATGCAGTGTATCATTGAAAATACCTTATAATATAAAGTAATATGCAGTGTATCATTGAAAATACCTTATAATATAACGAAATATGCAGTGTATCATTGAAAATACCTTACGATATAACGTAATATGCAGTGTATCATTGAAAATACCTTACGATATATCGTAGTATGCAGTGTACCATTGAAAATACCTTCTAATATATCGTAGTTTATCATTGAAAATACCTTATAATATAACGTAATATGCAGTGTATCATTGAAAATACCTTATAATATAACGTAATATGCAGTGTATCATTGAAAATACCTTATAATATAACGTAATATGCAGTGTATCATTGAAAATACCTTATAATATAACGTAATATGCAGTGTATCATTGAAAATACCTTACGATATAACGTAATATGCAGTGTATCATTGAAAATACCTTATATCATATCGTAATATGCAGTGTATCATTGAAAATACCTTATAATATAACGTAATATGCAGTGTATCATTGAAAATACCTTATAATATAACGTAATATGCTGTGTATCATTCACAATACCTTATAATATAACGTAATATGCAGTGTATCATTGAAAATACCTTATAATATAACGTAATATGCAGTGTATCATTGAAAATACCATATAATATGTCGTAGTTTATCATTGAAAATACCTTATAATATAACGTAATATGCAGTGTATCATTGAAAATACCTTATAATATAACGTAATATGCAGTGTATCATTGAAAATACCTTCTAATATAACGTAATATGCAGTGTATCATTGAAAATACATTATAATATAACGTAATATGCAGTGTATCAGTGAAAATACCTTATAATATAACGTAACATGCAGTGTATCATTGAAAATACCTTATAATATAACGTAATATGCAGTGTATCATTGAAAATACCATGTAATATAACGTAATATGCAGTGTATCATTGAAAATACCTTATAATATAACGTAATATGCAGTGTATCATTGAAAATACCTTATAATATAACGTAATATGCAGTGTATCATTGAAAATACCTTACGATATAACGTAATATGCAGTGTATCATTGAAAATACCTTATATCATATCGTAATATGCAGTGTATCATTGAAAATACCATGTAATATAACGTAATATGCAGTGTATCATTGAAAATACCTTATAATATAACGTAATATGCAGTGTATCATTGAAAATACCTTATAATATAACGTAATATGCAGTGTATCATTGAAAATACCTTATAATATAACGTAATATGAAGTGTAACATAGAAAATACCATGTAATATAACGTAATATACAGTGTATCATTGAAAATACCTTATAATATAACGTAATATGCAGTGTATCATTGAAAATACCTTCTAATATGTCGTAGTTTATCATTGAAAATACCTTATAATATAACGTATTATGCAGTGTATCATTGAAAATACCTTATAATATAACGTAATATGCTGTGTATCATTGAAAATACATTATAATATATCGTAATATGCAGTGTATCATTGAAAATACATTATAATATAACGTAATATGCAGTGTATCATTGAATATACCTTATAATATAACGTAATATGCAGTGTATCATTGAAAATACCTTCTAATATAACGTAATATGCTGTGTATCATTGAAAATACATTATAATATAACGTAATATGCAGTGTATCATTGAAAATACATTATAATATAACGTAGTATGCAGTGTACCATTGAAAATACCTTCTAATATATCGTAGTTTATCATTGAAAATACCTTATAATATAACGTAATATGCAGTGTATCATTGAAAATACCTTATAATATAACGTAATATGCAGTGTATCATTGAAAATACCATGTAATATAACGTAATATGCAGTGTATCATTGAAAATACCTTATAATATAACGTAATATGCAGTGTATCATTGAAAATACCTTATAATATAACGTAATATGCAGTGTATCATTGAAAATACCTTATAATATAACGTAATATGCAGTGTATCATTGAAAATACCTTATAATATAACGTAATATGCAGTGTATCATTGAAAATACCTTATAATATAACGTAATATGCAGTGTATCATTGAAAATACCATGTAATATAACGTAATATGCAGTGTATCATTGAAAATACCTTATAATATAACGTAATATGCAGTGTAACATAGAAAATACCATGTAATATAACGTAATATACAGTGTATCATTGAAAATACCTTATAATATAACGTAATATGCAGTGTATCATTGAAAATACCTTCTAATATGTCGTAGTTTATCATTGAAAATACCTTATAATGTAACGTAATATGCAGTGTAACATAGAAAATACCATGTAATATAACGTAATATACAGTGTATCATTGAAAATACCTTATAATATAACGTAATATGCAGTGTATCATTGAAAATACCTTCTAATATGTCGTAGTTTATCATTGAAAATACCTTATAATATAACGTAATATGCAGTGTATCATTGAAAATACCTTATAATATAACGTAATATGCTGTGTATCATTGAAAATACATTATAATATAACGTAATATGCAGTGTATCATTGAAAATACATTATAATATAACGTAATATGCAGTGTATCATTGAAAATACCTTATAATATAACGTAATATGCAGTGTATCATTGAAAAAACCTTCTAATATAACGTAATATGCAGTGTATCATTGAAAATACATTATAATATAACGTAATATGCAGTGTATCATTGAAAATACCTTATAATATAACGTAATATGCAGTGTATCATTGAAAATACCTTACGATATATCGTTGTATGCAGTGTATCATTTAAAATACCTTAAAATATAACGTAATATGCTGTGTATCATTGAAAATACCTTATAATATAACGTAATATGCAGTGTATCATTGAAAATACCTTATAATATAACGTAATATGCAGTGTATCATTGAAAATACCTTACGATATATCGTAGTATGCAGTGTATCATTGAAAATACCTTAAAATATAACGTAATATGCTGTGTATCATTGAAAATACCATGTAATATAACGTAATATACAGTGTATCATTGAAAATACCTTATAAGATAACGTAATATGCAGTGTATCATTGAAAATACCTTACGATATATCGTAGTATGCAGTGTATCATTGAAAATACCTTAAAATATAACGTAATATGCTGTGTATCATTGAAAATACCATGTAATATAACGTAATATACAGTGTATTATTGAAAATACCTTATAATATAACGTAATATGCAGTGTATCATTGAAAATACCTTATAATATAACGTAATATGCAGTGTATCATTGAAAATACCTTATAATATAACGTAATATGCAGTGTATCATTGAAAATACCATGTAATATTACGTAATATGCAGTGTATCATTGAAAATACCTTATAATATAACGTAATATGCAGTGTATCAGTGAAAATACCTTATAATATATCGTTATTTGTAGTGTATCATTGAAAATACCTTATAATATATAGTAGTTTATCATTGAAAATACCTTATAATATAACGTAATATGCAGTGTAACATAGAAAATACCATGTAATATAACGTAATATACAGTGTATCATTGAAAATACCTTATAATATAACGTAATATGCAGTGTATCATTGAAAATACCTTATAATATAACGTAATATGCAGTGTATCATTGAAAATACCTTATAATATAACGTAATATGCAGTGTATCATTGAAAATACCTTATAATATAACGTAATATGCAGTGTATCATTGAAAATACCTTACGATATATCGTAGTATGCAGTGTATCATTGAAAATACCTTCTAATATATCGTAGTTTATCATTGAAAATACCTTATAATATAACGTAATATGCAGTGTATCATTGAAAATACCTTATAATATAACGTAATATGCAGTGTATCATTGAAAATACCATGTAATATAACGTAATATGCAGTGTATCATTGAAAATACCTTATAATATAACGTAATATGCAGTGTAACATAGAAAATACCATGTAATATAACGTAATATACAGTGTATCATTGAAAATACCTTATAATATAACGTAATATGCAGTGTATCATTGAAAATACCTTCTAATATGTCGTAGTTTATCATTGAAAATACCTTATAATATAACGTAATATGCAGTGTATCATTGATAATACCTTATAATATAACGTAATATGCTGTGTATCATTGAAAATACATTATAATATAACGTAATATGCAGGGTATCATTGAAAATACCTTATAATGTACGGTAATATGCAGTGTATCATTGAAAATACCTTATAATATAACGTAATATGCAGTGTATCATTGAAAATACCTGATAATATAACGTAATATGCAGTGTATCATTGAAAATACCTTATAATATAACGTAATATGCAGTGTGTCATTGAAAATACCTTATAATGTAACGTAATATGCAGTGTATCATTGAAAATACCTTATAATATAACGTATTATGCAGTGTATCATTGAAAATACCTTCTAATATAACGTAATATGAAGTGTATCATTGAAAATACCTTATAATATAACGTAATATGCAGTGTATCATTGAAAATACCTTATAATATAACGTAATATGCAGTGTATCATTGAAAATACCTTCTAATATAACGTAATATGCAGTGTATCATTGAAAATACCTTATAATATAACGTAATATGCCGTGTATCATTGAAAATACCTTATAATATAACGTAATATGCAGTGTATCATTGAAAATACCTTATAATATAACGTAATATGCAGTGTAACATAGAAAATACCATGTAATATAACGTAATATACAGTGTATCATTGAAAATACCTTATAATATAACGTAATATGCAGTGTATCATTGAAAATACCTTATAATATAACGTAATATGCAGTGTATCATTGAAAATACCTTATAATATACGTAATATGCAGTGTATCATTGAAATACCTTATAATATAACGTAATATGCAGTGTATCATTGAAAATACCTTACGATATATCGTAGTATGCAGTGTATCATTGAAAATACCTTCTAATATATCGTAGTTTATCATTGAAAATACCTTATAATATAACGTAATATGCAGTGTATCATTGAAAATACCTTATAATATAACGTAATATGCAGTGTATCATTGAAAATACCATGTAATATAACGTAATATGCAGTGTATCATTGAAAATACCTTATAATATAACGTAATATGCAGTGTAACATAGAAAATACCATGTAATATAACGTAATATACAGTGTATCATTGAAAATACCTTATAATATAACGTAATATGCAGTGTATCATTGAAAATACCTTCTAATATGTCGTAGTTTATCATTGAAAATACCTTATAATATAACGTAATATGCAGTGTATCATTGATAATACCTTATAATATAACGTAATATGCTGTGTATCATTGAAAATACATTATAATATAACGTAATATGCAGGGTATCATTGAAAATACCTTATAATGTACGGTAATATGCAGTGTATCATTGAAAATACCTTATAATATAACGTAATATGCAGTGTATCATTGAAAATACCTTACGATATATCGTAGTATGCAGTGTATCATTTAAAATACCTTAAAATATAACGTAATATGCTGTGTATCATTGAAAATACCTTATAATATAACGTAATATGCAGTGTATCATTGAAAATACCTTATAATATAACGTAATATGCAGTGTATCATTGAAAATACCTTACGATATATCGTAGTATGCAGTGTATCATTGAAAATACCTTAAAATATAACGTAATATGCTGTGTATCATTGAAAATACCATGTAATATAACGTAATATACAGTGTATCATTGAAAATACCTTATAAGATAACGTAATATGCAGTGTATCATTGAAAATACCTTACGATATATCGTAGTATGCAGTGTATCATTGAAAATACCTTAAAATATAACGTAATATGCTGTGTATCATTGAAAATACCATGTAATATAACGTAATATACAGTGTATTATTGAAAATACCTTATAATATAACGTAATATGCAGTGTATCATTGAAAATACCTTATAATATAACGTAATATGCAGTGTATCATTGAAAATACCTTATAATATAACGTAATATGCAGTGTATCATTGAAAATACCATGTAATATAACGTAATATGCAGTGTATCATTGAAAATACCTTATAATATAACGTAATATGCAGTGTATCAGTGAAAATACCTTATAATATATCGTTATTTGTAGTGTATCATTGAAAATACCTTATAATATATAGTAGTTTATCATTGAAAATACCTTATAATATAACGTAATATGCAGTGTAACGTAGAAAATACCATGTAATGTAACGTAATATACAGTGTATCATTGAAAATACCTTATAATATAACGTAATATGCAGTGTATCATTGAAAATACCTTATAATATAACGTAATATGCAGTGTATCATTGAAAATACCTTCTAATATATCGTAGTTTATCATTGAAAATACCTTATAATATAACGTAATAATGCAGTGTATCATTGAAAATACCTTATAATATAACGTAATATGCAGTGTATCATTGAAAATACCATGTAATATAACGTAATATGCAGTGTATCATTGAAAATACCTTATAATATAACGTAATATGCAGTGTAACATAGAAAATACCATGTAATATAACGTAATATACAGTGTATCATTGAAAATACCTTATAATATAACGTAATATGCAGTGTATCATTGAAAATACCTTCTAATATGTCGTAGTTTATCATTGAAAATACCTTATAATATAACGTAATATGCAGTGTATCATTGATAATACCTTATAATATAACGTAATATGCAGTGTATCATTGAAAATACCTTACGATATAACGTAATATGCAGTGTATCATTGAAAATACCTTCTAATATAACGTAATATGCAGTGTATCATTGAAAATACATTATAATATAACGTAATATGCAGTGTATCATTGAAAATACCTTATAATATAACGTAATATGCAGTGTATCATTGAAAATACCTTACGATATATCGTAGTATGCAGTGTATCATTGAAAATACCTTAAAATATAACGTAATATGCAGTGTATCATTGAAAATACCTTATAATATAACGTAATATGCAGTGTATCATTGAAAATACCTTATAATATAACGTAATATGCAGTGTATCATTGAAAATACCTTACGATATATCGTAGTATGCAGTGTATCATTGAAAATACCTTAAAATATAACGTAATATGCTGTGTATCATTGAAAATACCATGTAATATAACGTAATATACAGTGTATCATTGAAAATACCTTATAATATAACGTAATATGCAGTGTATCATTGAAAATACCTTATAATATAACGTAATATGCAGTGTATCATTGAAAATACCTTATAATATAACGTAATATGCAGTGTAACATAGAAAATACCATGTAATATAACGTAATATACAGTGTATCATTGAAAATACCTTATAATATAACGTAATATGCAGTGTATCATTGAAAATACCTTCTAATATGTCGTAGTTTATCATTGAAAATACCTTATAATATAACGTATTATGCAGTGTATCATTGAAAATACCTTAAAATATAACGTAATATGCTGTGTATCATTGAAAATACCATGTAATATAACGTAATATACAGTGTATTATTGAAAATTCCTTATAATATAACGTAATATGCAGTGTATCATTGAAAATACCTTATAATATAACGTAATATGCAGTGTATCATTGAAAATACCTTATAATATAACGTAATATGCAGTGTATCATTGAAAATACCTTATAATATAACGTAATATGCAGTGTATCATTGAAAATACCTTACGATATATCGTAGTATGCAGTGTATCATTGAAAATACCTTCTAATATATCGTAGTTTATCATTGAAAATACCTTATAATATAACGTAATATGCAGTGTATCATTGAAAATACCTTATAATATAACGTAATATGCAGTGTATCATTGAAAATACCTTATAATATAACGTAATATGCAGTGTATCATTGAAAATACCATATAATATAACGTAATATGCAGTGTATCATTGAAAATACCTTATAATATAACGTAATATGCAGTGTAACATAGAAAATACCATGTAATATAACGTAATATACAGTGTATCATTGAAAATACCTTATAATATAACGTAATATGCAGTGTATCATTGAAAATACCTTCTAATATGTCGTAGTTTATCATTGAAAATACCTTATAATATAACGTATTATGCAGTGTATCATTGAAAATACCTTCTAATATAACGTAATATGCAGTGTATCATTGAAAATACCTTATAATATAACGTAATATGCAGTGTATCATTGAAAATACCTTATAATATAACGTAATATGCAGTGTATCATTGAAAATACCATGTAATATAACGTAATATGCAGTGTATCATTGAAAATACCTTATAATATAACGTAATATGCAGTGTAACATAGAAAATACCATGTAATATAACGTAATATACAGTGTATCATTGAAAATACCTTATAATATAACGTAATATGCAGTGTATCATTGAAAATACCTTATAATATAACGTAATATGCTGTGTATCATTGAAAATACATTATAATATAACGTAATATGCAGTGTATCATTGAAAATACATTATAATATAACGTAATATGCAGTGTATCATTGAAAATACCTTATAATATAACGTAATATGCAGTGTATCATTGAAAAAACCTTCTAATATAACGTAATATGCAGTGTATCATTGAAAATACATTATAATATAACGTAATATGCAGTGTATCATTGAAAATACCTTATAATATAACGTAATATGCAGTGTATCATTGACAATACCTTACGATATATCGTAGTATGCAGTGTATCATTTAAAATACCTTAAAATATAACGTAATATGCTGTGTATCATTGAAAATACCTTATAATATAACGTAATATGCAGTGTATCATTGAAAATACCTTATAATATAACGTAATATGCAGTGTATCATTGAAAATACCTTACGATATATCGTAGTATGCAGTGTATCATTGAAAATACCTTAAAATATAACGTAATATGCTGTGTATCATTGAAAATACCATGTAATATAACGTAGTATACAGTGTATCATTGAAAATACCTTATAATATAACGTAATATGCAGTGTATCGTTGAAAATACCTTACGATATATCGTAGTATGCAGTGTATCATTGAAAATACCTTAAAATATAACGTAATATGCTGTGTATCATTGAAAACACCATGTAATATAACGTAATATACAGTGTATTATTGAAAATACCTTATAATATAACGTAATATGCAGTGTATCATTGAAAATACCTTATAATATAACGTAATATGCAGTGTATCATTGAAAATACCTTATAATATAACGTAATATGCAGTGTATCATTGAAAATACCATATAATATAACGTAATATGCAGTGTATCATTGAAAATACCTTCGAATATGTCGTAGTTTATCATTGAAAATACCTTATAATATAACGTAATATGCAGTGTATCATTGAAAATACCTTATAATATAACGTAATATGCAGTGTATCATTGAAAATACCTTATAATATAACGTAATATGCAGTGTATCATTGAAAATACCTTATAATATAACGTAATATGCAGTGTATCATTGAAAATACCTTATAATATAACGTAATATGCAGTGTATCATTGAAAATACCTTACGATATAACGTAATATGCAGTGTATCATTGAAAATACCTTATATCATATCGTAATATGCAGTGTATCATTGAAAATACCTTATAATATAACGTAATATGCAGTGTATCATTGAAAATACCTTATAATATAACGTAATATGCTGTGTATCATTCACAATACCTTATAATATAACGTAATATGCAGTGTATCATTGAAAATACCTTATAATATAACGTAATATGCAGTGTATCATTGAAAATACCATGTAATATAACGTAATATGCAGTGTATCATTGAAAATACCTTATAATATAACGTAATATGCAGTGTAACATAGAAAATACCATGTAATATAACGTAATATACAGTGTATCATTGAAAATACCTTATAATATAACGTAATATGCAGTGTATCATTGAAAATACCTTCTAATATGTCGTAGTTTATCATTGAAAATACCTTATAATATAACGTAATATGCAGTGTATCATTGAAAATACCTTCTAATATGTCGTAGTTTATCATTGAAAATACCTTAAAATATAACGTAATATGCTGTGTATCATTGAAAATACCATGTAATATAACGTAATATACAGTGTATTATTGAAAATACCTTATAATATAACGTAATATGCAGTGTATCATTGAAAATACCTTATAATATAACGTAATATGCAGTGTATCATTGAAAATACCTTACGATATATCGTAGTATGCAGTGTATCATTGAAAATACCTTCTAATATATCGTAGTTTATCATTGAAAATACCTTATAATATAACGTAATATGCAGTGTATCATTGAAAAATACCTTATAATATAACGTAATATGCAGTGTATCATTGAAAATACCTTATAATATAACGTAATATGCAGTGTATCATTGAAAATACCTTACGATATAACGTAATATGCAGTGTATCATTGAAAATACCTTATAATATAACGTAATATGCAGTGTAACATAGAAAATACCATGTAATATAACGTAATATACAGTGTATCATTGAAAATACCTTATAATATAACGTAATATGCAGTGTATCATTGAAAATACCTTCTAATATGTCGTAGTTTATCATTGAAAATACCTTATAATATAACGTATTATGCAGTGTATCATTGAAAATACCTTCTAATATAACGTAATATGCAGTGTATCATTGAAAATACCTTATAATATAACGTAATATGCAGTGTATCATTGAAAATACCTTATAATATAACGTAATATGCAGTGTATCATTGAAAATACCATGTAATATAACGTAATATGCAGTGTATCATTGAAAATACCTTATAATATAACGTAATATGCAGTGTAACATAGAAAATACCATGTAATATAACGTAATATACAGTGTATCATTGAAAATACCTTATAATATAACGTAATATGCAGTGTATCATTGAAAATACCTTATAATATAACGTAATATGCTGTGTATCATTGAAAATACATTATAATATAACGTAATATGCAGTGTATCATTGAAAATACATTATAATATAACGTAATATGCAGTGTATCATTGAAAATACCTTATAATATAACGTAATATGCAGTGTATCATTGAAAAAACCTTCTAATATAACGTAATATGCAGTGTATCATTGAAAATACATTATAATATAACGTAATATGCAGTGTATCATTGAAAATACCTTATAATATAACGTAATATGCAGTGTATCATTGACAATACCTTACGATATATCGTAGTATGCAGTGTATCATTGAAAATACCTTAAAATATAACGTAATATGCTGTGTATCATTGAAAACACCATGTAATATAACGTAATATACAGTGTATTATTGAAAATACCTTATAATATAACGTAATATGCAGTGTATCATTGAAAATACCTTATAATATAACGTAATATGCAGTGTATCATTGAAAATACCTTATAATATAACGTAATATGCAGTGTATCATTGAAAATACCATATAATATAACGTAATATGCAGTGTATCATTGAAAATACCTTCGAATATGTCGTAGTTTATCATTGAAAATACCTTATAATATAACGTAATATGCAGTGTATCATTGAAAATACCTTATAATATAACGTAATATGCAGTGTATCATTGAAAATACCTTATAATATAACGTAATATGCAGTGTATCATTGAAAATACCTTATAATATAACGTAATATGCAGTGTATCATTGAAAATACCTTATAATATAACGTAATATGCAGTGTATCATTGAAAATACCTTACGATATAACGTAATATGCAGTGTATCATTGAAAATACCTTATATCATATCGTAATATGCAGTGTATCATTGAAAATACCTTATAATATAACGTAATATGCAGTGTATCATTGAAAATACCTTATAATATAACGTAATATGCTGTGTATCATTCACAATACCTTATAATATAACGTAATATGCAGTGTATCATTGAAAATACCTTATAATATAACGTAATATGCAGTGTATCATTGAAAATACCATGTAATATAACGTAATATGCAGTGTATCATTGAAAATACCTTATAATATAACGTAATATGCAGTGTAACATAGAAAATACCATGTAATATAACGTAATATACAGTGTATCATTGAAAATACCTTATAATATAACGTAATATGCAGTGTATCATTGAAAATACCTTCTAATATGTCGTAGTTTATCATTGAAAATACCTTATAATATAACGTAATATGCAGTGTATCATTGAAAATACCTTCTAATATGTCGTAGTTTATCATTGAAAATACCTTATAATATAACGTAATATGCAGTGTATCATTGAAAATACCTTATAATATAACGTAATATGCAGTGTATCATTGAAAATACCTTATAATATGTCGTAGTTTATCATTGAAAATACCTTATAATATAACGTAATATGCAGTGTATCATTGAAAATACCTTATAATATAACGTAATATGCAGTGTATCATTGAAAATACCTTATAATATAACGTAATATGCTGTGTATCATTCACAATACCTTATAATATAACGTAATATGCAGTGTATCATTGAAAATACATTATAATATAACGTAATATGCAGTGTATCATTGAAAATACCTTACGATATAACGTAATATGCAGTGTATCATTGAAAATACCTTATATCATATCGTAATATGCAGTGTATCATTGAAAATACCATGTAATATAACGTAATATGCAGTGTATCATTGAAAATACCTTATAATATAACGTAATATGCAGTGTATCATTGAAAATACCTTACGATATATCGTAGTATGCAGTGTATCATTGAAAATACCTTAAAATATAACGTAATATGCTGTGTATCATTGAAAATACCATGTAATATAACGTAATATACAGTGTATTATTGAAAATACCTTATAATATAACGTAATATGCAGTGTATCATTGAAAATACCTTATAATATAACGTAATATGCAGTGTATCATTGAAAATACCTTACGATATATCGTAGTATGCAG
Source organism: Lasioglossum lativentre (assembly GCA_916610255.1). NCBI lineage: Eukaryota > Metazoa > Arthropoda > Insecta > Hymenoptera > Halictidae > Lasioglossum > Lasioglossum lativentre. Next base: position 75,538 of record CAKAJI010000503.1, read on the forward strand.
TGTATCATTGAAAATACCTTAAAATATAACGTAATATGCTGTGTATCATTGAAAATACCATGTAATATAACGTAATATACAGTGTATTATTGAAAATACCTTATAATATAACGTAATATGCAGTGTATCATTGAAAATACCTTATAATATAACGTAATATGCAGTGTATCATTGAAAATACCTTATAATATGTCGTAGTTTATCATTGAAAATACCTTATAATATAACGTATTATGCAGTGTATCATTGAAAATACCTTCTAATATAACGTAATATGCAGTGTATCATTGAAAATACCTTATAATATAAAGTAATATGCAGTGTATCATTGAAAATACCTTATAATATAACGAAATATGCAGTGTATCATTGAAAATACCTTACGATATAACGTAATATGCAGTGTATCATTGAAAATACCTTACGATATATCGTAGTATGCAGTTTACCATTGAAAATACCTTCTAATATATCGTAGTTTATCATCGAAAATACCTTATAATATAACGTAATATGCAGTGTATCATTGAAAATACCTTATAATATAACGTAATATTCTGTGTATCATTGAAAATACATTATAATATAACGTAATATGCAGTGTATCATTGAAAATACATTATAATATAACGTAATATGCAGTGTATCATTGAAAATACCTTATAATATAACGTAATATGCAGTGTGTCATTGAAAATACCTTATAATATAACGTAATATGCAGTGTATCATTGAAAATACCTTACGATATATCGTAGTATGCAGTGTATCATTGAAAAATACCTTCTAATATATCGTAGTTTATCATTGAAAATACCTTATAATATAACGTAATATGCTGTGTATCATTGACAATACCTTATAATATAACGTAATATGCAGTGTATCATTGAAAATACCTTATAATATAACGTAATATGCAGTGTATCATTGAAAATACCATATAATATAACGTAATATGCAGTGTATCATTGAAAATACCTTCTAATATGTCGTAGTTTATCATTGAAAATACCTTATAATATAACGTAATATGCAGTGTATCATTGAAAATACCTTATAATATAACGTAATATGCTGTGTATCATTCACAATACCTTATAATATAACGTAATATGCAGTGTATCATTGAAAATACCTTATAATATAACGTAATATGCAGTGTATCATTGAAAATACCATATAATATAACGTAATATGCAGTGTATCATTGAAAATACCTTCTAATATGTCGTAGTTTATCATTGAAAATACCTTATAATATAACGTAATATGCAGTGTATCATTGAAAATACCTTATAATATAACGTAATATGCAGTGTATCATTGAAAATACCTTATAATATAACGTAATATGCAGTGTATCATTGAAAATACCTTATAATATAACGTAATATGCTGTGTATCATTCACAATACCTTATAATATAACGTAATATGCAGTGTATCATTGAAAATACCTTATAATATAACGTAATATGCAGTGTATCATTGAAAATACCTTATAATATACCGTAATATGCAGTGTATCATTGAAAATACCTTATAATATAACGTAATATGCAGTGTATCATTGAAAATACCTTACGATATAACGTAATATGCAGTGTATCATTGAAAATACCTTATATCATATCGTAATATGCAGTGTATCATTGAAAATACCTTATAATATAACGTAATATGCAGTGTATCATTGAAAATACCTTATAATATAACGTAATATGCTGTGTATCATTCACAATACCTTATAATATAACGTAATATGCAGTGTATCATTGAAAATACCTTATAATATAACGTAATATGCAGTGTATCATTGAAAATACCATATAATATAACGTAATATGCAGTGTATCATTGAAAATACCTTCTAATATGTCGTAGTTTATCATTGAAAATATCTTATAATATAACGTAATATGCAGTGTATCATTGAAAATACCTTATAATATAACGTAATATGCTGTGTATCATTCACAATACCTTATAATATAACGTAATATGCAGTGTATCATTGAAAATACCTTATAATATAACGTAATATGCAGTGTATCATTGAAAATACCTTATAATATACCGTAATATGCAGTGTATCATTGAAAATACCTTATAATATAACGTAATATGCAGTGTATCATTGAAAATACCTTACGATATAACGTAATATGCAGTGTATCATTGAAAATACCTTATATCATATCGTAATATGCAGTGTATCATTGAAAATACCTTATAATATAACGTAATATGCAGTGTATCATTGAAAATACCTTATAATATAACGTAATATGCTGTGTATCATTCACAATACCTTATAATATAACGTAATATGCAGTGTATCATTGAAAATACCTTATAATATAACGTAATATGCAGTGTATCATTGAAAATACCTTACGATATATCGTAGTATGCAGTGTATCATTGAAAATACCTTCTAATATATCGTAGTTTATCATTGAAAATACCTTATAATATAACGTAATATGCAGTGTGTCATTGAAAATACCTTATAATATAACGTAATATGCAGTGTATCATTGAAAATACCTTACGATATATCGTAGTATGCAGTGTATCATTGAAAATACCTTCTAATATATCGTAGTTTATCATTGAAAATACCTTATAATATAACGTAATATGCTGTGTATCATTGACAATACCTTATAATATAACGTAATATGCAGTGTATCATTGAAAATACCTTATAATATAACGTAATATGCAGTGTATCATTGAAAATACCATATAATATAACGTAATATGCAGTGTATCATTGAAAATACCTTCTAATATGTCGTAGTTTATCATTGAAAATACCTTATAATATAACGTAATATGCAGTGTATCATTGAAAATACCTTATAATATAACGTAATATGCTGTGTATCATTCACAATACCTTATAATATAACGTAATATGCAGTGTATCATTGAAAATACCTTATAATATAACGTAATATGCAGTGTATCATTGAAAATACCATATAATATAACGTAATATGCAGTGTATCATTGAAAATACCTTCTAATATGTCGTAGTTTATCATTGAAAATACCTTATAATATAACGTAATATGCAGTGTATCATTGAAAATACCTTATAATATAACGTAATATGCAGTGTATCATTGAAAATACCTTATAATATAACGTAATATGCAGTGTATCATTGAAAATACCTTATAATATAACGTAATATGCTGTGTATCATTCACAATACCTTATAATATAACGTAATATGCAGTGTATCATTGAAAATACCTTATAATATAACGTAATATGCAGTGTATCATTGAAAATACCTTATAATATACCGTAATATGCAGTGTATCATTGAAAATACCTTATAATATAACGTAATATGCAGTGTATCATTGAAAATACCTTACGATATAACGTAATATGCAGTGTATCATTGAAAATACCTTATATCATATCGTAATATGCAGTGTATCATTGAAAATACCTTATAATATAACGTAATATGCAGTGTATCATTGAAAATACCTTATAATATAACGTAATATGCTGTGTATCATTCACAATACCTTATAATATAACGTAATATGCAGTGTATCATTGAAAATACCTTATAATATAACGTAATATGCAGTGTATCATTGAAAATACCATATAATATAACGTAATATGCAGTGTATCATTGAAAATACCTTCTAATATGTCGTAGTTTATCATTGAAAATATCTTATAATATAACGTAATATGCAGTGTATCATTGAAAATACCTTATAATATAACGTAATATGCTGTGTATCATTCACAATACCTTATAATATAACGTAATATGCAGTGTATCATTGAAAATACCTTATAATATAACGTAATATGCAGTGTATCATTGAAAATACCTTATAATATACCGTAATATGCAGTGTATCATTGAAAATACCTTATAATATAACGTAATATGCAGTGTATCATTGAAAATACCTTACGACATAACGTAATATGCAGTGTATCATTGATAATACCTTATATCATATCGTAATATGCAGTGTATCATTGAAAATACCTTATAATATAACGTAATATGCAGTGTATCATTGAAAATACCTTATAATATAACGTAATATGCTGTGTATCATTCACAATACCTTATAATATAACGTAATATGCAGTGTATCATTGAAAATACCTTATAATATAACGTAATATGCAGTGTATCATTGAAAATACCATATAATATAACGTAATATGCAGTGTATCATTGAAAATACCTTCTAATATGTCGTAGTTTATCATTGAAAATACCTTATAATATAACGTAATATGCAGTGTATCATTGAAAATACCTTATAATATAACGTAATATGCAGTGTATCATTGAAAATACCTTATAATATAACGTAATATGCAGTGTATCATTGAAAATACCTTATAATATAACGTAATATGCAGTGTATCATTGAAAATACCTTACGATATATCGTAGTATGCAGTGTATCATTGAAAATACCTTCTAATATATCGTAGTTTATCATTGAAAATACCTTATAATATAACGTAATATGCAGTGTGTCATTGAAAATACCTTATAATATAACGTAATATGCAGTGTATCATTGAAAATACCTTATAATATAAAGTAATATGCAGTGTATCATTGAAAATACCTTATAATATAACGTAATATGCAGTGTATCATTGAAAATACCTTATAATATAACGTAATATGCTGTGTATCATTGAAAATACATTATAATATAACGTAATATGCAGTGTATCATTGAAAATACATTATAATATAACGTAATATGCAGTGTATCATTGAAAATACCTTATAATATAACGTAATATGCAGTGTATCATTGAAAATACCTTATAATATAACGTAATATGCAGTGTAACATAGAAAATACCATATAATATAACGTAATATACAGTGTATCATTGAAAATACCTTATAATATAACGTAATATGCAGTGTATCATTGAAAATACCTTCTAATATGTCGTAGTTTATCATTGAAAATACCTTATAATATAACGTATTATGCAGTGTATCATTGAAAATACCTTATAATATAACGTAATATGCAGTGTATCATTGAAAATACATTATAATATAACGTAATATGCAGTGTATCATTGAAAATACCTTATAATATAACGTAATATGCAGTGTATCATTGAAAATACCTTAAAATATAACGTAATATGCTGTGTATCATTGAAAATACCATGTAATATTATGTAATATACAGTGTATTATTGAAAATACCTTATTATATAACGTAATATGCAGTGTATCATTGAAAATACCTTATAATATAACGTAATATGCAGTGTATCATTGAAAATACCTTACGATATATCGTAGTATGCAGTGTATCATTGAAAATACCTTAAAATATAACGTAATATGCTGTGTATCATTGAAAATACCATGTAATATAACGTAATATACAGTGTATTATTGAAAATACCTTATAATATAACGTAATATGCAGTGTATCATTGAAAATACCTTATAATATAACGTAATATGCAGTGTATCATTGAAAATACCTTATAATATACCGTAATATGCAGTGTATCATTGAAAATACCTTATAATATAACGTAATATGCAGTGTATCATTGAAAATACCTTACGACATAACGTAATATGCAGTGTATCATTGAAAATACCTTATATCATATCGTAATATGCAGTGTATCATTGAAAATACCTTATAATATAACGTAATATGCAGTGTATCATTGAAAATACCTTATAATATAACGTAATATGCTGTGTATCATTCACAATACCTTATAATATAACGTAATATGCAGTGTATCATTGAAAATACCTTATAATATAACGTAATATGCAGTGTATCATTGAAAATACCATATAATATAACGTAATATGCAGTGTATCATTGAAAATACCTTCTAATATGTCGTAGTTTATCATTGAAAATACCTTATAATATAACGTAATATGCAGTGTATCATTGAAAATACATTATAATATAACGTAATATGCAGTGTATCATTGAAAATACCTTATAATATAACGTAATATGCAGTGTATCATTGAAAATACCTTCTAATATAACGTAATATGCAGTGTATCATTGAAAATACCTTATAATATAACGTAATATGCAGTGTATCATTGAAAATACCTTACGATATATCGTAGTATGCAGTGTATCATTGAAAATACCTTCTAATATATCGTAGTTTATCATTGAAAATACCTTATAATATAACGTAATATGCAGTGTGTCATTGA
>CAKAJI010000504.1:0-97206 GCA_916610255.1 Lasioglossum lativentre
TAAGGTATTTTCAATGATACACTGCATATTACGTTATATTATAAGGTATTTTCAATGATGCACTGCATATTACGTTATACTATAAGGTATTTTCAATGATACACTACAAATTACGATATATTATAAGGTATTTTCAATGATACACTGCATATTACGTTATATTATAAGGTATTTTCAATGATACACTGCATATTACGTTATATGAGAAGGTATTTTCATTGATACACTACAAATTACGATATATTATAAGGTATTTTCAATGATACACTGCATATTACGTTATATCTGAAGGTATTTTCAATGATACACTGCATATTACGTTATATTATAAAGTATTTTCAATGATACACTGCATATTACGTTATATTATAAGGTATTTTCAATGATACACTGCATATTACGTTATATTATAAGGTATTTTCAATGATACACTACAAATAACGATATATTATAAGGTATTTTCAATGATACACTGCATATTACGTTATATTATAAGGTATTTTCAAAGATACACTACAAATAAACGATATATTATAAGGTATTTTCAATGATACACTGCATATTACGTTATATTATAAGGTATTTTCAATGATACACTACAAATAACGATATATTATAAGGTATTTTCAATGATACACTGCATATTACGTTTCTATTATAAGGTATTTTCAAAGATACACTACAAATAACGATATATTATAAGGTATTTTCAATGATACACTGCATATTACGTTATATGAGAAGGTATTTTCATTGATACACTACAAATTACGATATATTATAAGGTATTTTCAATGATACACTGCATATTACGTTATATCATAAGGTATTTTCAATGATACACTGCATATTAAGTTATATTATAAGGTATTTTCAAAGATACACTTCAAATTACGATATATTATAAGGTATTTTCAATGATACACTGCATATTACGTTATATTATAAGGTATTTTCAAAGATACACTACAAATAACGATATATTATAAGGTATTTTCAATGATACACTGCATATTACGTTATATTATAAGGTATTTTCAAAGATACACTACAAATAACGATATATTATAAGGTATTTTCAATGATACACTGCATATTACGTTATATTATAAGGTATTTTCAATGATACACTGCATAATACGTTATATTATAAGGTATTTTCAATGATACACTGCATATTACGTTATATTATAAGGTATTTTCAATGATACCCTGCATAATACGTTATATTATAAGGTATTTTTAATGATGCACTGCATAATACGTTATACTATAAGGTATTTTCAATGATACACTGCATATTAAGTTATATTATAAGGTATTTTCAATGATACACTGCATAATACGTTATATTATAAGGTATTTTCAATGATACACTGCATATTACGTTATATTATAAGGTATTTTCAATGATACACTGCATATTAAGTTATATTATAAGGTATTTTCAATGATAAACGACTATATATTATAAGGTATTTTCAATGATACACTGCATATTACGTTATATTATAAGGTATTTTCAAAGATACACTACAAATAACGATATATTATAAGGTATTTTCAATGATACACTGCATATTACGTTATATGAGAAGGTATTTTCATTGATACACTACAAATTACGATATATTATAAGGTATTTTCAATGATACACTGCATATTACGTTATATCATAAGGTATTTTCAATGATACACTGAATATTAAGTTGTATTAAAAGGTATTTTCAATGATAAACTGCAATATATTATAAGGTATTTTCAATGATACACTGCATATTACGTTATATTATAAGGTATTTTCAAAGATACACTTCAAATTACGATATATTATAAGGTATTTTCAATGATACACTGCATATTACGTTATATTATAAGGTATTTTCAAAGATACACTACAAATAACGATATATTATAAGGTATTTTCAATGATACACTGCATATTACGTTATATTATAAGGTATTTTCAATGATACACTGCATATTACGTTATATTATAAGGTATTTTCAATGATGCACAGTATATTACGTTATACTATAAGGTATTTTCAATGATACACTACAAATAACGATATATTATAAGGTATTTTCAATGATACACTGCATATTACGTTATATTATAAGGTATTTTCAATGATACACTGCATATTACGTTATATTATAAGGTATTTTCAATGATGCACTGCATATTACGTTATACTATAAGGTATTTTCAATGATGCACTGCATATTACGTTATACTATAAGGTATTTTCAATGATACACTGCATATTAAGTTATATTATAAGGTATTTTCAATGATACACTGCATATTACGTTATATTATAAGGTATTTTCAATGATACACTGCATAATACGTTATATTATAATGTATTTTCAATGATGCACTGCATATTACGTTATACTATAAGGTATTTTCAATGATACACTGCATATTAAGTTATATTATAAGGTATTTTCAATGATAAACTACTATATATTATAAGGTATTTTCAATGATACACTGCATATTACGTTATATTATAAGGTATTTTCAAAGATACACTACAAATAACGATATATTATAAGGTATTTTCAATGATACTGCATATTACGTTATATGAGAAGGTATTTTCATTGATACACTACAAATTACGATATATTATAAGGTATTTTCAATGATACACTGCATATTACGTTATATCATAAGGTATTTTCAATGATACACTGCATATTAAGTTATATTAAAAGGTATTTTCAATGATAAACTGCAATATATTATAAGGTATTTTCAATGATACACTGCATATTACGTTATATTATAAGGTATTTTCAATGATACACTACAAATAACGATATATTATAAGGTATTTTCAATGATACACTGCATATTACGTTATATTATAAGGTATTTTCAATGATACACTACAAATTACGATATATTATAAGGTATTTTCAATGATACACTGCATATTACGTTATATTATAGGTATTTTCAATGATACACTGCATATTACGGTATATCATAAGGTATTTTCAATGATACACTGCATATTAAGTTATATTATAAGGTATTTTCAATGATAAACTACTATATATTATAAGGTATTTTCAAGATACACTACAAATAACGATATATTATAAGGTATTTTCAATGATACACTGCATATTACATTACATTATAAGGTATTTTCAATGATACACTGCATATTACGTTTATATTATAAGGTATTTTCAATGATGCACTGCATATTACGTTATACTATAAGGTATTTTCAATGATACACTACAAATTACGATATATTATAAGGTATTTTCAATGATACACTGCATATTACGTTATATTATAAGGTATTTTCAATGATACACTGCATATTAACGTTATATGAGAAGGTATTTTCATTGATACACTACAAATTACGATATATTATAAGGTATTTTCAATGATACACTGCATATTACGTTATATCTGAAGGTATTTTCAATGATACACTGCATATTACGTTATATTATAAGGTATTTTCAATGATACACTGCATATTACGTTATATTATAAGGTATTTTCAATGATACACTGCATATTACGTTATATTATAAGGTATTTTCAATGATACACTACAAATAACGATATATTATAAGGTATTTTCAATGATACACTGCATATTACGTTATATTATAAGGTATTTTCAAAGATACACTACAAATAACGATATATTATAAGGTATTTTCAATGATACACTGCATATTACGTTATATTATAAGGTATTTTCAATGATACACTACAAATAACGATATATTATAAGGTATTTTCAATGATACACTGCATATTACGTTCTATTATAAGGTATTTTCAAAGATACACTACAAATAACGATATATTATAAGGTATTTTCAATGATACACTGCATATTACGTTATATGAGAAGGTATTTTCATTGATACACTACAAATTACGATATATTATAAGGTATTTTCAATGATACACTGCATATTACGTTATATCATAAGGTATTTTCAATGATACACTGCATATTAAGTTATATTAAAAGGTGTTTTCAATGATAAACTGCAATATATTATAAGGTATTTTCAATGATACACTGCATATTACGTTATATTATAAGGTATTTTCAATGATACACTGCATATTACGTTATACTAAAAGGTATTTTCAATGATGCACTGCATATTACGTTATACTATAAGGTATTTTCAATGATACACTGCATATTAAGTTATATTATAAGGTATTTTCAATGATACACTGCATATTAAGTTATATTATAAGGTATTTTCAATGATACACTGCATAATACGATATATTATAAGGTATTTTTAATGATGCACTGCATAATACGTTATACTATAAGGTATTTTCAATGATACACTGCATATTAAGTTATATTATAAGGTATTTTCAATGATAAACTACTATATATTATAAGGTATTTTCAATGATACACTGCATATTACGTTATATTATAAGGTATTTTCAAAGATACACTACAAATTACGATATATTATAAGGTATTTTCAATGATACACTGCATATTACGTTATATTATAAGGTATTTTCAAAGATACACTACAAATAACGATATATTATAAGGTATTTTCAATGATACACTGCATATTACGTTATATTATAAGGTATTTTCAATGATACACTGCATAATACGTTATATTATAAGATATTTTCAATGATACACTGCATATTACGTTATATTATAAGGTATTTTCAATGATACACTGCATAATACGTTATATTATAAGGTATTTTTAATGATGCACTGCATAATACGTTATACTATAAGGTATTTTCAATGATACACTGCATATTAAGTTATATTATAAGGTATTTTCAATGATACACTGCATAATACGTTATATTATAAGGTATTTTCAATGATACACTGCATATTACGTTATATTATAAGGTATTTTCAATGATACACTGCATATAAAGTTATATTATAAGGTATTTTCAATGATAAACGACTATATATTATAAGGTATTTTCAATGATACACTGCATATTACGTTATATTATAAGGTATTTTCAAAGATACACTACAAATAACGATATATTATAAGGTATTTTCAATGATACACTGCATATTACGTTATATTATAAGGTATTTTCAATGATACACTGCATAATACGTTATATTATAAGGTATTTTCAATGATGCACTGCATATTACGTTATACTATAAGGTATTTTCAATGATACACTGCATATTAAGTTATATTATAAGGTATTTTCAATGATACACTGCATAATACGTTATATTATAAGGTATTTTCAATGATACACTGCATATTACGTTATATTATAAGGTATTTTCAATGATACACTGCATATTAAGTTATATTATAAGGTATTTTCAATGATAAACTACTATATATTATAAGGTATTTTCAATGATACACTGCATATTACGTTATATTATAAGGTATTTGCAATGATACACTACAAATTACGATATATTATAAGGTATTTTCAATGATACACTGCATATTACGTATTACGTTATATTATAAGGTATTTTCAATGATACACTGCATATTACGGTATATCATAAGGTATTTTCAATGATACACTGCATATTAAGTTATATTATAAGGTATTTTCAATGATAAACTACTGTATATTATAAGGTATTTTCAATGATACACTGCATATTACGTTATATTATAAGGTATTTTCAAAGATACACTACAAATAACGATATATTATAAGGTATTTTCAATGATACACTGCATATTACGTTATATGAGAAGGTATTTTCATTGATACACTACAAATTACGATATATTATAAGGTATTTTCAATGATACACTGCATATTACGTTATATCAGAAGGTATTTTCAATGATACACTGCATATTACGTTATATTATAAGGTATTTTCAATGATACACTGCATAATACGTTATATTATAAGGTATTTTCAATGATACACTGCATATTACGTTATATTATAAGGTATTTTCAATGATACACTGCATAATACGTTATATTATAAGGTATTTTCAATGATAAACTACTATATATTATAAGGTATTTTCAATGATACACTGCATATTACGTTATATTATAAGGTATTTTCAATGATACACTGCATAATACTTTATATTATAAGGTATTTTCAATGATACACTGCATATTACGTTATATCTGAAGGTATTTTCAATGATACACTGCATAATACGTTATATTATAAGGTATTTTCAATGATGCACTGCATATTACGTTATACTATAAGGTATTTTCTATGATACACTGCATATTAAGTTATATTATAAGGTATTTTCAATGATAAACTACTATATATTATAAGGTATTTTCAATGATACACTGCATATTACGTTATATTATAAGGTATTTTCAAAGATACACTACAAATAACGATATATTATAAGGTATTTTCAATGATACACTGCATATTACGTTATATGAGAAGGTATTTTCATTGATACACTACAAATTACGATATATTCTAAGGTATTTTCAATGATACACTGCATATTAAGTTATATCATAAGGTATTTTCAATGATACACTGCATATTAAGTTATATTAAAAGGTATTTTCAATGATAAACTGCAATATATTATAAGGTATTTTCAATGATACACTGCATATTACGTTATATCTGAAGGTATTTTCAATGATACACTGCATATTACGTTATATTATAAGGTATTTTCAAAGATACACTACAAATAACGATATATTATAAGGTATTTTCAATGATACACTGCATATTACGTTATATTATAAGGTATTTTCAATGATACACTACAAATAACGATATATTATAAGGTATTTTCAATGATACACTGCATATTACGTTATATTATAAGGTATTTTCAAAGATACACTACAAATAACGATATATTATAAGGTATTTTCAATGATACACTGCATATTACGTTATATGAGAAGGTATTTTCATTGATACACTACAAATTACGATATATTATAAGGTATTTTCAATGATACACTGCATATTACGTTATATCATAAGGTATTTTCAATGATACACTGCATATTAAGTTATATTAAAAGGTATTTTCAATGATAAACTGCAATATATTATAAGGTATTTTCAATGATACACTGCATATTACGTTATATTATAAGGTATTTTCAATGATACACTGCATATTACGTTATATTAAAAGGTATTTTCAATGATGCACTGCATATTACGTTATACTATAAGGTATTTTCAATGATACACTGCATATTAAGTTATATTATAAGGTATTTTCAATGATACACTGCATATTAAGTTATATTATAAGGTATTTTCAATGATACACTGCATAATACGTTATATTATAAGGTATTTTTAATGATGCACTGCATAATACGTTATACTATAAGGTATTTTCAATGATACACTGCATATTAAGTTATATTATAAGGTATTTTCAATGATAAACTACTATATATTATAAGGTATTTTCAATGATACACTGCATATTACGTTATATTATAAGGTATTTTAAAAGATACACTACAAATTACGATATATTATAAGGTATTTTCAATGATACACTGCATATTACGTTATATTATAAGGTATTTTCAAAGATACACTACAAATAACGATATATTATAAGGTATTTTCAATGATACACTGCATATTACGTTATATTATAAGGTATTTTCAATGATACACTGCATAATACGTTATATTATAAAGTATTTTCAATGATACACTGCATATTACGTTATATTATAAGGTATTTTCAATGATACCCTGCATAATACGTTATATTATAAGGTATTTTTAATGATGCACTGCATAATACGTAATACTATAAGGTATTTTCAATGATACACTGCATATTAAGTTATATTATAAGGTATTTTCAATGATACACTGCATAATACGTTATATTATAAGGTATTTTCAATGATACACTGCATATTACGTTATATTATAAGGTATTTTCAATGATACACTGCATATTAAGTTATATTATAAGGTATTTTCAATGATAAACGACTATATATTATAAGGTATTTTCAATGATACACTGCATATTACGTTATATTATAAGGTATTTTCAAAGATACACTACAAATAACGATATATTATAAGGTATTTTCAATGATACACTGCATATTACGTTATATTATAAGGTATTTTCAATGATACACTGCATAATACGTTATATTATAAGGTATTTTCAATGATGCACTGCATATTACGTTATACTATAAGGTATTTTCAATGATACACTGCATATTAAGTTATATTATAAGGTATTTTCAATGATACACTGCATAATACGTTATATTATAAGGTATTTTCAATGATACACTGCATATTACGTTATATTATAAGGTATTTTCAATGATACACTGCATATTAAGTTATATTATAAGGTATTTTCAATGATAAACTACTATATATTATAAGGTATTTTCAATGATACACTGCATATTACGTTATATTATAAGGTATTTTCAATGATACACTACAAATTACGATATATTATAAGGTATTTTCAATGATACACTGCATATTACGTTATATTATAAGGTATTTTCAATGATAAACTACTATATATTATAAGGTATTTTCAATGATACACTGCATATTACGTTATATTATAAGGTATTTTCAAAGATACACTACAAATAACGATATATTATAAGGTATTTTCAATGATACACTGCATATTACGTTATATGAGAAGGTATTTTCATTGATACACTACAAATTACGATATATTATAAGGTATTTTCAATGATACACTGCATATTACGTTATATTATAAGGTATTTTCAAAGATACACTACAAATAACGATATATTATAAGGTATTTTCAATGATACACTGCATATTACGTTATATTATAAGGTATTTTCAATGATACACTGCATATTACGTTATATTATAAGGTATTTTCAATGATACACTGCATATTACGTTATATTATAAGGTATTTTCAATGATACCCTGCATAATACGTTATATTATAAGGTATTTTTAATGATGCACTGCATAATACGTTATACTATAAGGTATTTTCAATGATACACTGCATATTACGTTATATTATAAGGTATTTTCAATGATACACTGCATAATACGTTATATTATAAGGTATTTTCAATGATACACTGCATATTACGTTATATTATAAGGTATTTTCAATGATACACTGCATATTAAGTTATATTATAAGGTATTTTCAATGATAAACGACTATATATTATAAGGTATTTTCAATGATACACTGCATATTACGTTATATTATAAGGTATTTTCAAAGATACACTACAAATAACGATATATTATAAGGTATTTTCAATGATACACTGCATATTACGTTATATTATAAGGTATTTTCAATGATACACTGCATAATACGTTATATTATAAGGTATTTTCAATGATGCACTGCATATTACGTTATACTATAAGGTATTTTCAATGATACACTGCATATTAAGTTATATTATAAGGTATTTTCAATGATACACTGCATAATACCTTATAATATAATGTATTTTCAATGATACACTGCATATTACGTTATATTATAAGGTATTTTCAATGATACACTGCATATTAAGTTATATTATAAGGTATTTTCAATGATAAACTACTATATATTATAAGGTATTTTCAATGATACACTGCATATTACGTTATATTATAAGGTATTTGCAATGATACACTACAAATTACGATATATTATAAGGTATTTTCAATGATACACTGCATATTACGTTATATTATAAGGTATTTTCAATGATACACTGCATATTACGGTATATCATAAGGTATTTTCAATGATACACTGCATATTAAGTTATATTATAAGGTATTTTCAATGATAAACTACTATATATTATAAGGTATTTTCAATGATACACTGCATATTACGTTATATTATAAGGTATTTTCAAAGATACACTACAAATAACGATATATTATAAGGTATTTTCAATGATACACTGCATATTACGTTATATGAGAAGGTATTTTCATTGATACACTACAAATTACGATATATTATAAGGTATTTTCAATGATACACTGCATATTACGTTATATCTGAAGGTATTTTCAATGATACACTGCATATTACGTTATATTATAAGGTATTTTCAATGATACACTGCATAATACGTTATATTATAAGGTATTTTCAATGATACACTGCATATTACGTTATATTATAAGGTATTTTCAAAGATACACTACAAATAACGATATATTATAAGGTATTTTCAATGATACACTGCATATTACCTTATATGAGAAGGTATTTTCATTGATACACTACAAATTACGATATATTCTAAGGTATTTTCAATGATACACTGCATATTAAGTTATATCATAAGGTATTTTCAATGATACACTGCATATTAAGTTATATTAAAAGGTATTTTCAATGATAAACTGCAATATATTATAAGGTATTTTCAATGATACACTGCATATTACGTTATATCTGAAGGTATTTTCAATGATACACTGCATATTACGTTATATTATAAGGTATTTTCAATGATACACTGCATAATACGTTATATTATAAGGTATTTTCAATGATACACTGCATATTACGTTATATTATAAGGTATTTTCAATGATACCCTGCATAATACGTTATATTATAAGGTATTTTTAATGATGCACTGCATAATACGTTATACTATAAGGTATTTTCAATGATACACTGCATATTAAGTTATATTATAAGGTATTTTCAATGATACACTGCATAATACGTTATATTATAAGGTATTTTCAATGATACACTGCATATTACGTTATATTATAAGGTATTTTCAATGATACACTGCATATTAAGTTATATTATAAGGTATTTTCAATGATAAACGACTATATATTATAAGGTATTTTCAATGATACACTGCATATTACGTTATATTATAAGGTATTTTCAAAGATACACTACAAATAACGATATATTATAAGGTATTTTCAATGATACACTGCATATTACGTTATATTATAAGGTATTTTCAATGATACACTGCATAATACGTTATATTATAAGGTATTTTCAATGATGCACTGCATATTACGTTATACTATAAGGTATTTTCAATGATACACTGCATATTAAGTTATATTATAAGGTATTTTCAATGATACACTGCATAATACGTTATATTATAAGGTATTTTCAATGATACACTGCATATTACGTTATATTATAAGGTATTTTCAATGATACACTGCATATTAAGTTATATTATAAGGTATTTTCAATGATAAACTACTATATATTATAAGGTATTTTCAATGATACACTGCATATTACGTTATATTATAAGGTATTTGCAATGATACACTACAAATTACGATATATTATAAGGTATTTTCAATGATACACTGCATATTACGTTATATTATAAGGTATTTTCAATGATACACTGCATATTACGGTATATCATAAGGTATTTTCAATGATACACTGCATATTAAGTTATATTATAAGGTATTTTCAATGATAAACTACTATATATTATAAGGTATTTTCAATGATACACTGCATATTACGTTATATTATAAGGTATTTTCAAAGATACACTACAAATAACGATATATTATAAGGTATTTTCAATGATACACTGCATATTACGTTATATGAGAAGGTATTTTCATTGATACACTACAAATTACGATATATTATAAGGTATTTTCAATGATACACTGCATATTACGTTATATCTGAAGGTATTTTCAATGATACACTGCATATTACGTTATATTATAAGGTATTTTCAATGATACACTGCATAATACGTTATATTATAAGGTATTTTCAATGATACACTGCATATTACGTTATATTATAAGGTATTTTCAAAGATACACTACAAATAACGATATATTATAAGGTATTTTCAATGATACACTGCATATTACCTTATATGAGAAGGTATTTTCATTGATACACTACAAATTACGATATATTCTAAGGTATTTTCAATGATACACTGCATATTAAGTTATATCATAAGGTATTTTCAATGATACACTGCATATTAAGTTATATTAAAAGGTATTTTCAATGATAAACTGCAATATATTATAAGGTATTTTCAATGATACACTGCATATTACGTTATATCTGAAGGTATTTTCAATGATACACTGCATATTACGTTATATTATAAGGTATTTTCAATGATACACTGCATATTACGTTATATTATAAGGTATTTTCAATGATACACTGCATATTACGTTATATTATAAGGTATTTTCAATGATACACTACAAATAACGATATATTATAAGGTATTTTCAATGATACACTGCATATTACGTTATATTATAAGGTATTTTCAAAGATACACTACAAATAACGATATATTATAAGGTATTTTCAATGATACACTGCATATTACGTTATATTATAAGGTATTTTCAATGATACACTACAAATAACGATATATTATAAGGTATTTTCAATGATACACTGCATATTACGTTATATTATAAGGTATTTTCAAAGATACACTACAAATAACGATATATTATAAGGTATTTTCAATGATACACTGCATATTACGTTATATGAGAAGGTATTTTCAATAATACACTACAAATAACGATATATTATAAGGTATTTTCAATGATACACTGCATATTACGTTATATTATAAGGTATTTTCAAAGATACACTACAAATAACGATATATTATAAGGTATTTTCAATGATACACTGCATATTACGTTATATGAGAAGGTATTTTCATTGATACACTACAAATTACGATATATTATAAGGTATTTTCAATGATACACTGCATATTACGTTATATCTGAAGGTATTTTCAATGATACACTGCATATTACGTTATATTATAAGGTATTTTCAATGATACACTGCATAATACGTTATATTATAAGGTATTTTCAATGATACACTGCATATTACGTTATATTATAAGGTATTTTCAAAGATACACTACAAATAACGATATATTATAAGGTATTTTCAATGATACACTGCATATTACCTTATATGAGAAGGTATTTTCATTGATACACTACAAATTACGATATATTCTAAGGTATTTTCAATGATACACTGCATATTAAGTTATATCATAAGGTATTTTCAATGATACACTGCATATTAAGTTATATTAAAAGGTATTTTCAATGATAAACTGCAATATATTATAAGGTATTTTCAATGATACACTGCATATTACGTTATATCTGAAGGTATTTTCAATGATACACTGCATATTACGTTATATTATAAGGTATTTTCAATGATACACTGCATATTACGTTATATTATAAGGTATTTTCAATGATACACTGCATATTACGTTATATTATAAGGTATTTTCAATGATACACTACAAATAACGATATATTATAAGGTATTTTCAATGATACACTGCATATTACGTTATATTATAAGGTATTTCCAAAGATACACTACAAATAACGATATATTATAAGGTATTTTCAATGATACACTGCATATTACGTTATATTATAAGGTATTTTCAATGATACACTACAAATAACGATATATTATAAGGTATTTTCAATGATACACTGCATATTACGTTATATTATAAGGTATTTTCAAAGATACACTACAAATAACGATATATTATAAGGTATTTTCAATGATACACTGCATATTACGTTATATGAGAAGGTATTTTCAATGATACACTACAAATAACGATATATTATAAGGTATTTTCAATGATACACTGCATATTACGTTATATTATAAGGTATTTTCAATGATAAACTACTATATATTATAAGGTATTTTCAATGATACACTGCATATTACGTTATATTATAAGGTATTTTCAAAGATACACTACAAATAACGATATATTATAAGGTATTTTCAATGATACACTGCATATTACGTTATATGAGAAGGTATTTTCATTGATACACTACAAATTACGATATATTCTAAGGTATTTTCAATGATACACTGCATATTAAGTTATATCATAAGGTATTTTCAATGATACACTGCATATTAAGTTATATTAAAAGGTATTTTCAATGATAAACTGCAATATATTATAAGGTATTTTCAATGATACACTGCATATTACGTTATATCTGAAGGTATTTTCAATGATACACTGCATATTACGTTATATTATAAGGTATTTTCAAAGATACACTACAAATAACGATATATTATAAGGTATTTTCAATGATACACTGCATATTACGTTATATTATAAGGTATTTTCAAAGATACACTACAAATAACGATATATTATAAGGTATTTTCAATGATACACTGCATATTACGTTATATTATAAGGTATTTTCAAAGATACACTACAAATAACGATATATTATAAGGTATTTTCAATGATACACTGCATATTACGTTATATGAGAAGGTATTTTCATTGATACACTACAAATTACGATATATTATAAGGTATTTTCAATGATACACTGCATATTACGTTATATCATAAGGTATTTTCAATGATACACTGCATATTAAGTTATATTAAAAGGTGTTTTCAATGATAAACTGCAATATATTATAAGGTATTTTCAATGATACACTGCATATTACGTTATATTATAAGGTATTTTCAATGATACACTGCATATTACGTTATACTAAAAGGTATTTTCAATGATGCACTGCATATTACGTTATACTATAAGGTATTTTCAATGATACACTGCATATTAAGTTATATTATAAGGTATTTTCAATGATACACTGCATATTAAGTTATATTATAAGGTATTTTCAATGATACACTGCATAATACGTTATATTATAAGGTATTTTTAATGATGCACTGCATAATACGTTATACTATAAGGTATTTTCAATGATACACTGCATATTAAGTTATATTATAAGGTATTTTCAATGATAAACTACTATATATTATAAGGTATTTTCAATGATACACTGCATATTACGTTATATTATAAGGTATTTTAAAAGATACACTACAAATTACGATATATTATAAGGTATTTTCAATGATACACTGCATATTACGTTATATTATAAGGTATTTTCAAAGATACACTACAAATAACGATATATTATAAGGTATTTTCAATGATACACTGCATATTACGTTATATTATAAGGTATTTTCAATGATACACTGCATAATACGTTATATTATAAGGTATTTTCAATGATACACTGCATATTACGTTATATTATAAGGTATTTTCAATGATACCCTGCATAATACGTTATATTATAAGGTATTTTTAATGATGCACTGCATAATACGTTATACTATAAGGTATTTTCAATGATACACTGCATATTAAGTTATATTATAAGGTATTTTCAATGATACACTGCATAATACGTTATATTATAAGGTATTTTCAATGATACACTGCATATTACGTTATATTATAAGGTATTTTCAATGATACACTGCATATTAAGTTATATTATAAGGTATTTTCAATGATAAACGACTATATATTATAAGGTATTTTCAATGATACACTGCATATTACGTTATATTATAAGGTATTTTCAAAGATACACTACAAATAACGATATATTATAAGGTATTTTCAATGATACACTGCATATTACGTTATATTATAAGGTATTTTCAATGATACACTGCATAATACGTTATATTATAAGGTATTTTCAATGATGCACTGCATATTACGTTATACTATAAGGTATTTTCACTGATACACTGCATATTAAGTTATATTATAAGGTATTTTCAATGATACACTGCATAATACGTTATATTATAAGGTATTTTCAATGATACACTGCATATTACGTTATATTATAAGGTATTTTCAATGATACACTGCATATTAAGTTATATTATAAGGTATTTTCAATGATAAACTACTATATATTATAAGGTATTTTCAATGATACACTGCATATTACGTTATATTATAAGGTATTTTCAATGATACACTGCATAATACGTTATATTATAAGGTATTTTCAATGATACACTGCATATTACGTTATATTATAAGGTATTTTCAAAGATACACTACAAATAACGATATATTATAAGGTATTTTCAATGATACACTGCATATTACCTTATATGAGAAGGTATTTTCATTGATACACTACAAATTACGATATATTCTAAGGTATTTTCAATGATACACTGCATATTAAGTTATATCATAAGGTATTTTCAATGATACACTGCATATTAAGTTATATTAAAAGGTATTTTCAATGATAAACTGCAATATATTATAAGGTATTTTCAATGATACACTGCATATTACGTTATATCTGAAGGTATTTTCAATGATACACTGCATATTACGTTATATTATAAGGTATTTTCAATGATACACTGCATATTACGTTATATTATAAGGTATTTTCAATGATACACTGCATATTACGTTATATTATAAGGTATTTTCAATGATACACTACAAATAACGATATATTATAAGGTATTTTCAATGATACACTGCATATTACGTTATATTATAAGGTATTTTCAAAGATACACTACAAATAACGATATATTATAAGGTATTTTCAATGATACACTGCATATTACGTTATATTATAAGGTATTTTCAATGATACACTACAAATAACGATATATTATAAGGTATTTTCAATGATACACTGCATATTACGTTATATTATAAGGTATTTTCAAAGATACACTACAAATAACGATATATTATAAGGTATTTTCAATGATACACTGCATATTACGTTATATGAGAAGGTATTTTCAATAATACACTACAAATAACGATATATTATAAGGTATTTTCAATGATACACTGCATATTACGTTATATTATAAGGTATTTTCAAAGATACACTACAAATAACGATATATTATAAGGTATTTTCAATGATACACTGCATATTACGTTATATGAGAAGGTATTTTCATTGATACACTACAAATTACGATATATTATAAGGTATTTTCAATGATACACTGCATATTACGTTATATCTGAAGGTATTTTCAATGATACACTGCATATTACGTTATATTATAAGGTATTTTCAATGATACACTGCATAATACGTTATATTATAAGGTATTTTCAATGATACACTGCATATTACGTTATATTATAAGGTATTTTCAAAGATACACTACAAATAACGATATATTATAAGGTATTTTCAATGATACACTGCATATTACCTTATATGAGAAGGTATTTTCATTGATACACTACAAATTACGATATATTCTAAGGTATTTTCAATGATACACTGCATATTAAGTTATATCATAAGGTATTTTCAATGATACACTGCATATTAAGTTATATTAAAAGGTATTTTCAATGATAAACTGCAATATATTATAAGGTATTTTCAATGATACACTGCATATTACGTTATATCTGAAGGTATTTTCAATGATACACTGCATATTACGTTATATTATAAGGTATTTTCAATGATACACTGCATATTACGTTATATTATAAGGTATTTTCAATGATACACTGCATATTACGTTATATTATAAGGTATTTTCAATGATACACTACAAATAACGATATATTATAAGGTATTTTCAATGATACACTGCATATTACGTTATATTATAAGGTATTTCCAAAGATACACTACAAATAACGATATATTATAAGGTATTTTCAATGATACACTGCATATTACGTTATATTATAAGGTATTTTCAAAGATACACTACAAATAACGATATATTATAAGGTATTTTCAATGATACACTGCATATTACGTTATATTATAAGGTATTTTCAAAGATACACTACAAATAACGATATATTATAAGGTATTTTCAATGATACACTGCATATTACGTTATATGAGAAGGTATTTTCAATGATACACTACAAATAACGATATATTATAAGGTATTTTCAATGATACACTGCATATTACGTTATATTATAAGGTATTTTCAATGATAAACTACTATATATTATAAGGTATTTTCAATGATACACTGCATATTACGTTATATTATAAGGTATTTTCAAAGATACACTACAAATAACGATATATTATAAGGTATTTTCAATGATACACTGCATATTACGTTATATGAGAAGGTATTTTCATTGATACACTACAAATTACGATATATTCTAAGGTATTTTCAATGATACACTGCATATTAAGTTATATCATAAGGTATTTTCAATGATACACTGCATATTAAGTTATATTAAAAGGTATTTTCAATGATAAACTGCAATATATTATAAGGTATTTTCAATGATACACTGCATATTACGTTATATCTGAAGGTATTTTCAATGATACACTGCATATTACGTTATATTATAAGGTATTTTCAAAGATACACTACAAATAACGATATATTATAAGGTATTTTCAATGATACACTGCATATTACGTTATATTATAAGGTATTTTCAATGATACACTACAAATAACGATATATTATAAGGTATTTTCAATGATACACTGCATATTACGTTATATTATAAGGTATTTTCAAAGATACACTACAAATAACGATATATTATAAGGTATTTTCAATGATACACTGCATATTACGTTATATGAGAAGGTATTTTCATTGATACACTACAAATTACGATATATTATAAGGTATTTTCAATGATACACTGCATATTACGTTATATCATAAGGTATTTTCAATGATACACTGCATATTAAGTTATATTAAAAGGTGTTTTCAATGATAAACTGCAATATATTATAAGGTATTTTCAATGATACACTGCATATTACGTTATATTATAAGGTATTTTCAATGATACACTGCATATTACGTTATACTAAAAGGTATTTTCAATGATGCACTGCATATTACGTTATACTATAAGGTATTTTCAATGATACACTGCATATTAAGTTATATTATAAGGTATTTTCAATGATACACTGCATATTAAGTTATATTATAAGGTATTTTCAATGATACACTGCATAATACGTTATATTATAAGGTATTTTTAATGATGCACTGCATAATACGTTATACTATAAGGTATTTTCAATGATACACTGCATATTAAGTTATATTATAAGGTATTTTCAATGATAAACTACTATATATTATAAGGTATTTTCAATGATACACTGCATATTACGTTATATTATAAGGTATTTTAAAAGATACACTACAAATTACGATATATTATAAGGTATTTTCAATGATACACTGCATATTACGTTATATTATAAGGTATTTTCAAAGATACACTACAAATAACGATATATTATAAGGTATTTTCAATGATACACTGCATATTACGTTATATTATAAGGTATTTTCAATGATACACTGCATAATACGTTATATTATAAGGTATTTTCAATGATACACTGCATATTACGTTATATTATAAGGTATTTTCAATGATACCCTGCATAATACGTTATATTATAAGGTATTTTTAATGATGCACTGCATAATACGTTATACTATAAGGTATTTTCAATGATACACTGCATATTAAGTTATATTATAAGGTATTTTCAATGATACACTGCATAATACGTTATATTATAAGGTATTTTCAATGATACACTGCATATTACGTTATATTATAAGGTATTTTCAATGATACACTGCATATTAAGTTATATTATAAGGTATTTTCAATGATAAACGACTATATATTATAAGGTATTTTCAATGATACACTGCATATTACGTTATATTATAAGGTATTTTCAAAGATACACTACAAATAACGATATATTATAAGGTATTTTCAATGATACACTGCATATTACGTTATATTATAAGGTATTTTCAATGATACACTGCATAATACGTTATATTATAAGGTATTTTCAATGATACACTGCATATTACGTTATATTATAAGGTATTTTCAATGATACCCTGCATAATACGTTATATTATAAGGTATTTTTAATGATGCACTGCATAATACGTTATACTATAAGGTATTTTCAATGATACACTGCATATTAAGTTATATTATAAGGTATTTTCAATGATACACTGCATAATACGTTATATTATAAGGTATTTTCAATGATACACTGCATAATACGTTATATTATAAGGTATTTTCAATGATACACTGCATATTAAGTTATATTATAAGGTATTTTCAATGATAAACGACTATATATTATAAGGTATTTTCAATGATACACTGCATATTACGTTATATTATAAGGTATTTTCAAAGATACACTACAAATAACGATATATTATAAGGTATTTTCAATGATACACTGCATATTACGTTATATTATAAGGTATTTTCAATGATACACTGCATAATACGTTATATTATAAGGTATTTTCAATGATGCACTGCATATTACGTTATACTATAAGGTATTTTCACTGATACACTGCATATTAAGTTATATTATAAGGTATTTTCAATGATACACTGCATAATACGTTATATTATAAGGTATTTTCAATGATACACTGCATATTACGTTATATTATAAGGTATTTTCAATGATACACTGCATATTAAGTTATATTATAAGGTATTTTCAATGATAAACTACTATATATTATAAGGTATTTTCAATGATACACTGCATATTACGTTATATTATAAGGTATTTGCAATGATACACTACAAATTACGATATATTATAAGGTATTTTCAATGATACACTGCATATTACGTTATATTATAAGGTATTTTCAATGATACACTGCATATTACGGTATATCATAAGGTATTTTCAATGATACACTGCATATTAAGTTATATTATAAGGTATTTTCAATGATAAACTACTATATATTATAAGGTATTTTCAATGATACACTGCATATTACGTTATATTATAAGGTATTTTCAATGATACACTGCATAATACTTTATATTATAAGGTATTTTCAATGATACACTGCATATTACGTTATATCTGAAGGTATTTTCAATGATACACTGCATAATACGTTATATTATAAGGTATTTTCAATGATGCACTGCATATTACGTTATACTATAAGGTATTTTCTATGATACACTGCATATTAATTTATATTATAAGGTATTTTCAATGATAAACTACTATATATTATAAGGTATTTTCAATGATACACTGCATATTACGTTATATTATGAGGTATTTTCAAAGATACACTACAAATAACGATATATTATAAGGTATTTTCAATGATACACTGCATATTACGTTATATGAGAAGGTATTTTCATTGATACACTACAAATTACGATATATTCTAAGGTATTTTCAATGATACACTGCATATTAAGTTATATCATAAGGTATTTTCAATGATACACTGCATATTAAGTTATATTAAAAGGTATTTTCAATGATAAACTGCAATATATTATAAGGTATTTTCAATGATACACTGCATATTACGTTATATCTGAAGGTATTTTCAATGATACACTGCATATTACGTTATATTATAAGGTATTTTCAAAGATACACTACAAATAACGATATATTATAAGGTATTTTCAATGATACACTGCATATTACGTTATATTATAAGGTATTTTCAATGATACACTACAAATAACGATATATTATAAGGTATTTTCAATGATACACTGCATATTACGTTATATTATAAGGTATTTTCAAAGATACACTACAAATAACGATATATTATAAGGTATTTTCAATGATACACTGCATATTACGTTATATGAGAAGGTATTTTCATTGATACACTACAAATTACGATATATTATAAGGTATTTTCAATGATACACTGCATATTACGTTATATCATAAGGTATTTTCAATGATACACTGCATATTAAGTTATATTAAAAGGTGTTTTCAATGATAAACTGCAATATATTATAAGGTATTTTCAATGATACACTGCATATTACGTTATATTATAAGGTATTTTCAATGATACACTGCATATTACGTTATACTAAAAGGTATTTTCAATGATGCACTGCATATTACGTTATACTATAAGGTATTTTCAATGATACACTGCATATTAAGTTATATTATAAGGTATTTTCAATGATACACTGCATATTAAGTTATATTATAAGGTATTTTCAATGATACACTGCATAATACGTTATATTATAAGGTATTTTTAATGATGCACTGCATAATACGTTAAACTATAAGGTATTTTCAATGATACACTGCATATTAAGTTATATTATAAGGTATTTTCAATGATAAACTACTATATATTATAAGGTATTTTCAATGATACACTGCATATTACGTTATATGAGAAGGTATTTTCATTGATACACTACAAATTACGATATATTATAAGGTATTTTCAATGATACACTGCATATTACGTTATATTATAAGGTATTTTCAAAGATACACTACAAATAACGATATATTATAAGGTATTTTCAATGATACACTGCATATTACGTTATATTATAAGGTATTTTCAATGATACACTGCATAATACGTTATATTATAAGGTATTTTCAATGATACACTGCATATTACGTTATATTATAAGGTATTTTCAATGATACCCTGCATAATACGTTATATTATAAGGTATTTTTAATGATGCACTGCATAATACGTTATACTATAAGGTATTTTCAATGATACACTGCATATTAAGTTATATTATAAGGTATTTTCAATGATACACTGCATAATACGTTATATTATAAGGTATTTTCAATGATACACTGCATATTACGTTATATTATAAGGTATTTTCAATGATACACTGCATATTAAGTTATATTATAAGGTATTTTCAATGATAAACGACTATATATTATAAGGTATTTTCAATGATACACTGCATATTACGTTATATTATAAGGTATTTTCAAAGATACACTACAAATAACGATATATTATAAGGTATTTTCAATGATACACTGCATATTACGTTATATTATAAGGTATTTTCAATGATACACTGCATAATACGTTATATTATAAGGTATTTTCAATGATGCACTGCATATTACGTTATACTATAAGGTATTTTCAATGATACACTGCATATTAAGTTATATTATAAGGTATTTTCAATGATACACTGCATAATACGTTATATTATAAGGTATTTTCAATGATACACTGCATATTACGTTATATTATAAGGTATTTTCAATGATACACTGCATATTAAGTTATATTATAAGGTATTTTCAATGATAAACTACTATATATTATAAGGTATTTTCAATGATACACTGCATATTACGTTATATTATAAGGTATTTGCAATGATACACTACAAATTACGATATATTATAAGGTATTTTCAATGATACACTGCATATTACGTTATATTATAAGGTATTTTCAATGATACACTGCATATTACGGTATATCATAAGGTATTTTCAATGATACACTGCATATTAAGTTATATTATAAGGTATTTTCAATGATAAACTACTATATATTATAAGGTATTTTCAATGATACACTGCATATTACGTTATATTATAAGGTATTTTCAAAGATACACTACAAATAACGATATATTATAAGGTATTTTCAATGATACACTGCATATTACGTTATATGAGAAGGTATTTTCATTGATACACTACAAATTACGATATATTATAAGGTATTTTCAATGATACACTGCATATTACGTTATATCTGAAGGTATTTTCAATGATACACTGCATATTACGTTATATTATAAGGTATTTTCAATGATACACTGCATAATACGTTATATTATAAGGTATTTTCAATGATACACTGCATATTACGTTATATTATAAGGTATTTTCAAAGATACACTACAAATAACGATATATTATAAGGTATTTTCAATGATACACTGCATATTACCTTATATGAGAAGGTATTTTCATTGATACACTACAAATTACGATATATTCTAAGGTATTTTCAATGATACACTGCATATTAAGTTATATCATAAGGTATTTTCAATGATACACTGCATATTAAGTTATATTAAAAGGTATTTTCAATGATAAACTGCAATATATTATAAGGTATTTTCAATGATACACTGCATATTACGTTATATCTGAAGGTATTTTCAATGATACACTGCATATTACGTTATATTATAAGGTATTTTCAATGATACACTGCATAATACGTTATATTATAAGGTATTTTCAATGATACACTGCATATTACGTTATATTATAAGGTATTTTCAATGATACCCTGCATAATACGTTATATTATAAGGTATTTTTAATGATGCACTGCATAATACGTTATACTATAAGGTATTTTCAATGATACACTGCATATTAAGTTATATTATAAGGTATTTTCAATGATACACTGCATAATACGTTATATTATAAGGTATTTTCAATGATACACTGCATATTACGTTATATTATAAGGTATTTTCAATGATACACTGCATATTAAGTTATATTATAAGGTATTTTCAATGATAAACGACTATATATTATAAGGTATTTTCAATGATACACTGCATATTACGTTATATTATAAGGTATTTTCAAAGATACACTACAAATAACGATATATTATAAGGTATTTTCAATGATACACTGCATATTACGTTATATTATAAGGTATTTTCAATGATACACTGCATAATACGTTATATTATAAGGTATTTTCAATGATGCACTGCATATTACGTTATACTATAAGGTATTTTCAATGATACACTGCATATTAAGTTATATTATAAGGTATTTTCAATGATACACTGCATAATACGTTATATTATAAGGTATTTTCAATGATACACTGCATATTACGTTATATTATAAGGTATTTTCAATGATACACTGCATATTAAGTTATATTATAAGGTATTTTCAATGATAAACTACTATATATTATAAGGTATTTTCAATGATACACTGCATATTACGTTATATTATAAGGTATTTGCAATGATACACTACAAATTACGATATATTATAAGGTATTTTCAATGATACACTGCATATTACGTTATATTATAAGGTATTTTCAATGATACACTGCATATTACGGTATATCATAAGGTATTTTCAATGATACACTGCATATTAAGTTATATTATAAGGTATTTTCAATGATAAACTACTATATATTATAAGGTATTTTCAATGATACACTGCATATTACGTTATATTATAAGGTATTTTCAAAGATACACTACAAATAACGATATATTATAAGGTATTTTCAATGATACACTGCATATTACGTTATATGAGAAGGTATTTTCATTGATACACTACAAATTACGATATATTATAAGGTATTTTCAATGATACACTGCATATTACGTTATATCTGAAGGTATTTTCAATGATACACTGCATATTACGTTATATTATAAGGTATTTTCAATGATACACTGCATAATACGTTATATTATAAGGTATTTTCAATGATACACTGCATATTACGTTATATTATAAGGTATTTTCAAAGATACACTACAAATAACGATATATTATAAGGTATTTTCAATGATACACTGCATATTACCTTATATTATAAGGTATTTTCACTGATACACTACAAATTACGATATATTCTAAGGTATTTTCAATGATACACTGCATATTAAGTTATATCATAAGGTATTTTCAATGATACACTGCATATTAAGTTATATTAAAAGGTATTTTCAATGATAAACTGCAATATATTATAAGGTATTTTCAATGATACACTGCATATTACGTTATATCTGAAGGTATTTTCAATGATACACTGCATATTACGTTATATTATAAGGTATTTTCAATGATACACTGCATATTACGTTATATTATAAGGTATTTTCAATGATACACTGCATATTACGTTATATTATAAGGTATTTTCAATGATACACTACAAATAACGATATATTATAAGGTATTTTCAATGATACACTGCATATTACGTTATATTATAAGGTATTTTCAAAGATACACTACAAATAACGATATATTATAAGGTATTTTCAATGATACACTGCATATTACGTTATATTATAAGGTATTTTCAATGATACACTACAAATAACGATATATTATAAGGTATTTTCAATGATACACTGCATATTACGTTATATTATAAGGTATTTTCAAAGATACACTACAAATAACGATATATTATAAGGTATTTTCAATGATACACTGCATATTACGTTATATGAGAAGGTATTTTCAATAATACACTACATATTACGTTATATTATAAGGTATTTTCAATGATACACTGCATATTACGTTATATTATAAGGTATTTTCAAAGATACACTACAAATAACGATATATTATAAGGTATTTTCAATGATACACTGCATATTACGTTATATGAGAAGGTATTTTCATTGATACACTACAAATTACGATATATTATAAGGTATTTTCAATGATACACTGCATATTACGTTATATCTGAAGGTATTTTCAATGATACACTGCATATTACGTTATATTATAAGGTATTTTCAATGATACACTGCATAATACGTTATATTATAAGGTATTTTCAATGATACACTGCATATTACGTTATATTATAAGGTATTTTCAAAGATACACTACAAATAACGATATATTATAAGGTATTTTCAATGATACACTGCATATTACCTTATATGAGAAGGTATTTTCATTGATACACTACAAATTACGATATATTCTAAGGTATTTTCAATGATACACTGCATATTAAGTTATATCATAAGGTATTTTCAATGATACACTGCATATTAAGTTATATTAAAAGGTATTTTCAATGATAAACTGCAATATATTATAAGGTATTTTCAATGATACACTGCATATTACGTTATATCTGAAGGTATTTTCAATGATACACTGCATATTACGTTATATTATAAGGTATTTTCAATGATACACTGCATATTACGTTATATTATAAGGTATTTTCAATGATACACTGCATATTACGTTATATTATAAGGTATTTTCAATGATACACTACAAATAACGATATATTATAAGGTATTTTCAATGATACACTGCATATTACGTTATATTATAAGGTATTTTCAAAGATACACTACAAATAACGATATATTATAAGGTATTTTCAATGATACACTGCATATTACGTTATATTATAAGGTATTTTCAATGATACACTACAAATAACGATATATTATAAGGTATTTTCAAAGATACACTGCATATTACGTTATATTATAAGGTATTTTCAAAGATACACTACAAATAACGATATATTATAAGGTATTTTCAATGATACACTGCATATTACGTTATATGAGAAGGTATTTTCAATGATACACTACAAATAACGATATATTATAAGGTATTTTCAATGATACACTGCATATTACGTTATATTATAAGGTATTTTCAAAGATACACTACAAATAACGATATATTATAAGGTATTTTCAATGATACACTGCATATTACGTTATATGAGAAGGTATTTTCATTGATACACTACAAATTACGATATATTATAAGGTATTTTCAATGATACACTGCATATTACGTTATATCATAAGGTATTTTCAATGATACACTGCATATTAAGTTATATTAAAAGGTATTTTCAATGATAAACTGCAATATATTATAAGGTATTTTCAATGATACACTGCATATTACGTTATATCTGAAGGTATTTTCAATGATACACTGCATATTACGTTATATTATAAGGTATTTTCAAAGATACACTACAAATAACGATATATTATAAGGTATTTTCAATGATACACTGCATATTACGTTATATTATAAGGTATTTTCAATGATACACTACAAATAACGATATATTATAAGGTATTTTCAATGATACACTGCATATTACGTTATATTATAAGGTATTTTCAAAGATACACTACAAATAACGATATATTATAAGGTATTTTCAATGATACACTGCATATTACGTTATATGAGAAGGTATTTTCATTGATACACTACAAATTACGATATATTATAAGGTATTTTCAATGATACACTGCATATTACGTTATATCATAAGGTATTTTCAATGATACACTGCATATTAAGTTATATTAAAAGGTGTTTTCAATGATAAACTGCAATATATTATAAGGTATTTTCAATGATACACTGCATATTACGTTATATTATAAGGTATTTTCAATGATACACTGCATATTACGTTATACTAAAAGGTATTTTCAATGATGCACTGCATATTACGTTATACTATAAGGTATTTTCAATGATACACTGCATATTAAGTTATATTATAAGGTATTTTCAATGATACACTGCATATTAAGTTATATTATAAGGTATTTTCAATGATACACTGCATAATACGTTATATTATAAGGTATTTTTAATGATGCACTGCATAATACGTTATACTATAAGGTATTTTCAATGATACACTGCATATTAAGTTATATTATAAGGTATTTTCAATGATAAACTACTATATATTATAAGGTATTTTCAATGATACACTGCATATTACGTTATATTATAAGGTATTTTAAAAGATACACTACAAATTACGATATATTATAAGGTATTTTCAATGATACACTGCATATTACGTTATATTATAAGGTATTTTCAAAGATACACTACAAATAACGATATATTATAAGGTATTTTCAATGATACACTGCATATTACGTTATATTATAAGGTATTTTCAATGATACACTGCATAATACGTTATATTATAAGGTATTTTCAATGATACACTGCATATTACGTTATATTATAAGGTATTTTCAATGATACCCTGCATAATACGTTATATTATAAGGTATTTTTAATGATGCACTGCATAATACGTTATACTATAAGGTATTTTCAATGATACACTGCATATTAAGTTATATTATAAGGTATTTTCAATGATACACTGCATAATACGTTATATTATAAGGTATTTTCAATGATACACTGCATATTACGTTATATTATAAGGTATTTTCAATGATACACTGCATATTAAGTTATATTATAAGGTATTTTCAATGATAAACGACTATATATTATAAGGTATTTTCAATGATACACTGCATATTACGTTATATTATAAGGTATTTTCAAAGATACACTACAAATAACGATATATTATAAGGTATTTTCAATGATACACTGCATATTACGTTATATTATAAGGTATTTTCAATGATACACTGCATAATACGTTATATTATAAGGTATTTTCAATG
The DNA here is from genome assembly GCA_916610255.1 of Lasioglossum lativentre. Classification (NCBI taxonomy): domain Eukaryota; kingdom Metazoa; phylum Arthropoda; class Insecta; order Hymenoptera; family Halictidae; genus Lasioglossum; species Lasioglossum lativentre. Next base: position 29,124 of record CAKAJI010000504.1, read on the forward strand.
ATGCACTGCATATTACGTTATACTATAAGGTATTTTCACTGATACACTGCATATTAAGTTATATTATAAGGTATTTTCAATGATACACTGCATATTACGTTATATTATAAGGTATTTTCAATGATACACTGCATATTACGTTATATTATAAGGTATTTTCAATGATACACTGCATATTAAGTTATATTATAAGGTATTTTCAATGATAAACTACTATATATTATAAGGTATTTTCAATGATACACTGCATATTACGTTATATTATAAGGTATTTGCAATGATACACTACAAATTACGATATATTATAAGGTATTTTCAATGATACACTGCATATTACGTTATATTATAAGGTATTTTCAATGATACACTGCATATTACGGTATATCATAAGGTATTTTCAATGATACACTGCATATTAAGTTATATTATAAGGTATTTTCAATGATAAACTACTATATATTATAAGGTATTTTCAATGATACACTGCATATTACGTTATATTATAAGGTATTTTCAAAGATACACTACAAATAACGATATATTATAAGGTATTTTCAATGATACACTGCATATTACGTTATATGAGAAGGTATTTTCATTGATACACTACAAATTACGATATATTATAAGGTATTTTCAATGATACACTGCATATTACGTTATATCTGAAGGTATTTTCAATGATACACTGCATATTACGTTATATTATAAGGTATTTTCAATGATACACTGCATATTACGTTATATTATAAGGTATTTTCAATGATACACTGCATATTACGTTATATTATAAGGTATTTTCAATGATACACTGCATAATACGTTATATTATAAGGTATTTTCAATGATAAACTACTATATATTATAAGGTATTTTCAATGATACACTGCATATTACGTTATATTATAAGGTATTTTCAATGATACACTGCATAATACTTTATATTATAAGGTATTTTCAATGATACACTGCATATTACGTTATATCTGAAGGTATTTTCAATGATACACTGCATAATACGTTATATTATAAGGTATTTTCAATGATGCACTGCATATTACGTTATACTATAAGGTATTTTCTATGATACACTGCATATTAATTTATATTATAAGGTATTTTCAATGATAAACTACTATATATTATAAGGTATTTTCAATGATACACTGCATATTACGTTATATTATGAGGTATTTTCAAAGATACACTACAAATAACGATATATTATAAGGTATTTTCAATGATACACTGCATATTACGTTATATGAGAAGGTATTTTCATTGATACACTACAAATTACGATATATTCTAAGGTATTTTCAATGATACACTGCATATTAAGTTATATCATAAGGTATTTTCAATGATACACTGCATATTAAGTTATATTAAAAGGTATTTTCAATGATAAACTGCAATATATTATAAGGTATTTTCAATGATACACTGCATATTACGTTATATCTGAAGGTATTTTCAATGATACACTGCATATTACGTTATATTATAAGGTATTTTCAAAGATACACTACAAATAACGATATATTATAAGGTATTTTCAATGATACACTGCATATTACGTTATATTATAAGGTATTTTCAATGATACACTACAAATAACGATATATTATAAGGTATTTTCAATGATACACTGCATATTACGTTATATTATAAGGTATTTTCAAAGATACACTACAAATAACGATATATTATAAGGTATTTTCAATGATACACTGCATATTACGTTATATGAGAAGGTATTTTCATTGATACACTACAAATTACGATATATTATAAGGTATTTTCAATGATACACTGCATATTACGTTATATCATAAGGTATTTTCAATGATACACTGCATATTAAGTTATATTAAAAGGTGTTTTCAATGATAAACTGCAATATATTATAAGGTATTTTCAATGATACACTGCATATTACGTTATATTATAAGGTATTTTCAATGATACACTGCATATTACGTTATACTAAAAGGTATTTTCAATGATGCACTGCATATTACGTTATACTATAAGGTATTTTCAATGATACACTGCATATTAAGTTATATTATAAGGTATTTTCAATGATACACTGCATATTAAGTTATATTATAAGGTATTTTCAATGATACACTGCATAATACGTTATATTATAAGGTATTTTCAATGATACACTGCATAATACGTTATATTATAAGGTATTTTTAATGATGCACTGCATATTACGATATACTATAAGGTATTTTCAATGATACACTGCATATTAAGTTATATTATAAGGTATTTTCAATGATACACTGCATATTAAGTTATATTATAAGGTATTTTCAATGATACACTGCATATTAAGTTATATTATAAGGTATTTTCAATGATACACTGCATAATACGTTATATTATAAGGTATTTTTAATGATGCACTGCATAATACGTTAAACTATAAGGTATTTTCAATGATACACTGCATATTAAGTTATATTATAAGGTATTTTCAATGATAAACTACTATATATTATAAGGTATTTTCAATGATACACTGCATATTACGTTATATTATAAGGTATTTTAAAAGATACACTACAAATTACGATATATTATAAGGTATTTTCAATGATACACTGCATATTACGTTATATTATAAGGTATTTTCAAAGATACACTACAAATAACGATATATTATAAGGTATTTTCAATGATACACTGCATATTACGTTATATTATAAGGTATTTTCAATGATACACTGCATAATACGTTATATTATAAGGTATTTTCAATGATACACTGCATATTACGTTATATTATAAGGTATTTTCAAAGATACACTACAAATAACGATATATTATAAGGTATTTTCAATGATACACTGCATATTACGTTATATTATAAGGTATTTTCAATGATACACTGCATAATACGTTATATTATAAGGTATTTTCAATGATGCACTGCATATTACGTTATACTATAAGGTATTTTCAATGATACACTGCATATTAAGTTATATTATAACGTATTTTCAATGATACACTGCATAATACGTTATATTATAAGGTATTTTCAATGATACACTGCATATTACGTTATATTATAAGGTATTTTCAATGATACACTGCATATTAAGTTATATTATAAGGTATTTTCAATGATAAACTACTATATATTATAAGGTATTTTCAATGATACACTGCATATTACGTTATATTATAAGGTATTTTCAATGATACACTGCATAATACGTTATATTATAAGGTATTTTCAATGATAAACTACTATATATTATAAGGTATTTTCAATGATACACTGCATATTACGTTATATTATAAGGTATTTTCAATGATACACTGCATAATACTTTATATTATAAGGTATTTTCAATGATACACTGCATATTACGTTATATCTGAAGGTATTTTCAATGATACACTGCATATTACGTTATATTATAAGGTATTTTCAATGATACACTGCATATTACGGTATATCATAAGGTATTTTCAATGATACACTGCATATTAAGTTATATTATAAGGTATTTTCAATGATAAACTACTATATATTATAAGGTATTTTCAATGATACACTGCATATTACGTTATATTATAAGGTATTTTCAAAGATACACTACAAATAACGATATATTATAAGGTATTTTCAATGATACACTGCATATTACGTTATATGAGAAGGTATTTTCATTGATACACTACAAATTACGATATATTATAAGGTATTTTCAATGATACACTGCATATTACGTTATATTATAAGGTATTTTCAAAGATACACTACAAATAACGATATATTATAAGGTATTTTCAATGATACACTGCATATTACGTTATATTATAAGGTATTTTCAATGATACACTGCATAATACGTTATATTATAAGGTATTTTCAATGATACCCTGCATATTACGTTATATTATAAGGTATTTTCAATGATACACTGCATATTAAGTTATATTATAAGGTATTTTCAATGATAAACTACTATATATTATAAGGTATTTTCAATGATACACTGCATATTACGTTATATTATAAGGTATTTGCAATGATACACTACAAATTACGATATATTATAAGGTATTTTCAATGATACACAGCATATTACGTTATATTATAAGGTATTTTCAATGATACACTGCATATTACGTTATATCATAAGGTATTTTCAATGATACACTGCATATTAAGTTATATTATAAGGTATTTTCAATGATAAACTACTATATATTATAAGGTATTTTCAATGATACACTGCATATTACGTTATATTATAAGGTATTTTCAAAGATACACTACAAATAACGATATATTATAAGGTATTTTCAATGATACACTGCATATTACGTTATATGAGAAGGTATTTTCATTGATACACTACAAATTACGATATATTATAAGGTATTTTCAATGATACACTGCATATTACGTTATATCTGAAGGTATTTTCAATGATACACTGCATATTACGTTATATTATAAGGTATTTTCAATGATACACTGCATAATACGTTATATTATAAGGTATTTTCAATGATACACTGCATATTACGTTATATTATAAGGTATTTTCAATGATACACTGCATAATACGTTATATTATAAGGTATTTTCAATGATAAACTACTATATATTATAAGGTATTTTCAATGATACACTGCATATTACGTTATATTATAAGGTATTTTCAATGATACACTGCATAATACGTTATATTATAAGGTATTTTCAATGATACACTGCATATTACGTTATATTATAAGGTATTTTCAATGATACACTGCATAATACGTTATATTATAAGGTATTTTCAATGATAAACTACTATATATTATAAGGTATTTTCAATGATACACTGCATATTACGTTATATTATAAGGTATTTTCAATGATACACTGCATAATACTTTATATTATAAGGTATTTTCAATGATACACTGCATATTACGTTATATCTGAAGGTATTTTCAATGATACACTGCATAATACGTTATATTATAAGGTATTTTCAAAGATACACTACAAATAACGATATATTATAAGGTATTTTCAATGATACACTGCATATTACGTTATATTATAAGGTATTTTCAATGATACACTGCATATTACGGTATATCATAAGGTATTTTCAATGATACACTGCATATTAAGTTATATCATAAGGTATTTTCAATGATAAACTACTATATATTATAAGGTATTTTCAATGATACACTGCATATTACGTTATATTATAAGGTATTTTCAAAGATACACTACAAATAACGATATATTATAAGGTATTTTCAATGATACACTGCATATTACGTTATATGAGAAGGTATTTTCATTGATACACTACAAATTACGATATATTATAAGGTATTTTCAATGATACACTGCATATTACGTTATATCTGAAGGTATTTTCAATGATACACTGCATATTACGTTATATTATAAGGTATTTTCAATGATACACTGCATAATACGTTATATTATAAGGTATTTTCAATGATACACTGCATATTACGTTATATTATAAGGTATTTTCAATGATACACTGCATAATACGTTATATTATAAGGTATTTTCAATGATAAACTACTATATATTATAAGGTATTTTCAATGATACACTGCATATTACGTTATATTATAAGGTATTTTCAATGATACACTGCATAATACTTTATATTATAAGGTATTTTCAATGATACACTGCATATTACGTTATATCTGAAGGTATTTTCAATGATACACTGCATAATACGTTATATTATAAGGTATTTTCAAAGATACACTACAAATAACGATATATTATAAGGTATTTTCAATGATACACTGCATATTACGTTATATGAGAAGGTATTTTCATTGATACACTACAAATTACGATATATTCTAAGGTATTTTCAATGATACACTGCATATTAAGTTATATCATAAGGTATTTTCAATGATACACTGCATATTAAGTTATATTAAAAGGTATTTTCAATGATAAACTGCAATATATTATAAGGTATTTTCAATGATACACTGCATATTACGTTATATCTGAAGGTATTTTCAATGATACACTGCATATTACGTTATATTATAAGGTATTTTCAATGATACACTGCATATTACGTTATATTATAAGGTATTTTCAATGATACACTGCATATTACGTTATATTATAAGGTATTTTCAATGATACACTACAAATAACGATATATTATAAGGTATTTTCAATGATACACTGCATATTACGTTATATTATAAGGTATTTTCAAAGATACACTACAAATAACGATATATTATAAGGTATTTTCAATGATACACTGCATATTACGTTATATTATAAGGTATTTTCAATGATACACTACAAATTACGATATATTATAAGGTATTTTCAATGATACACTGCATATTACGTTATATTATAAGGTATTTTCAAAGATACACTACAAATAACGATATATTATAAGGTATTTTCAATGATACACTGCATATTACGTTATATGAGAAGGTATTTTCAATGATACACTACAAATTACGATATATTATAAGGTATTTTCAATGATACACTGCACATTACGTTATATCATAAGGTATTTTCAATGATACACTGCATATTAAGTTATATTAAAAGGTGTTTTCAATGATAAACTGCAATATATTATAAGGTATTTTCAATGATACACTGCATATTACGTTATATTATAAGGTATTTTCAATGATACACTGCATATTACGTTATACTAAAAGGTATTTTCAATGATGCACTGCATATTACGTTATACTATAAGGTATTTTCAATGATACACTGCATATTAAGTTATATTATAAGGTATTTTCAATGATACACTGCATATTAAGTTATATTATAAGGTATTTTCAATGATACACTGCATAATACGTTATATTATAAGGTATTTTTAATGATGCACTGCATAATACGTTATACTATAAGGTATTTTCAATGATACACTGCATATTAAGTTATATTATAAGGTATTTTCAATGATAAACTACTATATATTATAAGGTATTTTCAATGATACACTGCATATTACGTTATATTATAAGGTATTTTCAAAGATACACTACAAATTACGATATATTATAAGGTATTTTCAATGATACACTGCATATTACGTTATATTATAAGGTATTTTCAAAGATACACTACAAATAACGATATATTATAAGGTATTTTCAATGATACACTGCATATTACGTTATATTATAAGGTATTTTCAATGATACACTGCATAATACGTTATATTATAAGGTATTTTCAATGATACACTGCATATTACGTTATATTATAAGGTATTTTCAATGATACCCTGCATAATACGTTATATTATAAGGTATTTTTAATGATGCACTGCATAATACGTTATACTATAAGGTATTTTCAATGATACACTGCATATTAAGTTATATTATAAGGTATTTTCAATGATACACTGCATAATACGTTATATTATAAGGTATTTTCAATGATACACTGCATATTACGTTATATTATAAGGTATTTTCAATGATACACTGCATATTAAGTTATATTATAAGGTATTTTCAATGATAAACGACTATATATTATAAGGTATTTTCAATGATACACTGCATATTACGTTATATTATAAGGTATTTTCAAAGATACACTACAAATAACGATATATTATAAGGTATTTTCAATGATACACTGCATATTAAGTTATATTATAAGGTATTTTCAATGATAAACTACTATATATTATAAGGTATTTTCAATGATACACTGCATATTACGTTATATTATAAGGTATTTTCAAAGATACACTACAAATAACGATATATTATAAGGTATTTTCAATGATACACTGCATATTACGTTATATGAGAAGGTATTTTCATTGATACACTACAAATTACGATATATTATAAGGTATTTTCAATGATACACTGCATAATACGTTATATTATAAGGTATTTTCAATGATACACTGCATATTACGTTATATTATAAGGTATTTTCGATGATACACTGCATAATACGTTATATTATAAGGTATTTTCAATGATAAACTACTATATATTATAAGGTATTTTCAATGATACACTGCATATTACGTTATATTATAAAGTATTTTCAATGATACACTGCATAATACTTTATATTATAAGGTATTTTCAATGATACACTGCATATTACGTTATATCTGAAGGTATTTTCAATGATACACTGCATAATACGTTATATTATAAGGTATTTTCAATGATGCACTGCATATTACGTTATACTATAAGGTATTTTCAATGATACACTGCATATTAAGTTATATTATAAGGTATTTTCAATGATACACTGCATAATACGTTATATTATAAGGTATTTTCAATGATACACTGCATATTACGTTATATTATAAGGTATTTTCAATGATACACTGCATATTAAGTTATATTATAAGGTATTTTCAATGATAAACTACTATATATTATAAGGTATTTTCAATGATACACTGCATATTACGTTATATTATAAGGTATTTTCAAAGATACACTACAAATAACGATATATTATAAGGTATTTTCAATGATACACTGCATATTACGTTATATGAGAAGGTATTTTCATTGATACACTACAAATTACGATATATTATAAGGTATTTTCAATGATACACTGCATATTACGTTATATCTGAAGGTATTTTCAATGATACACTGCATATTACGTTATATTATAAGGTATTTTCAATGATACACTGCATAATACGTTATATTATAAGGTATTTTCAATGATACACTGCATATTACGTTATATTATAAGGTATTTTCAATGATACACTGCATAATACGTTATATTATAAGGTATTTTCAATGATAAACTACTATATATTATAAGGTATTTTCAATGATACACTGCATATTACGTTATATTATAAAGTATTTTCAATGATACACTGCATAATACGTTATATTATAAGGTATTTTCAATGATACACTGCATATTACGTTATATCTGAAGGTATTTTCAATGATACACTGCATAATACGTTATATTATAAGGTATTTTCAATGATGCACTGCATATTACGTTATACTATAAGGTATTTTCTATGATACACTGCATATTAAGTTATATTATAAGGTATTTTCAATGATAAACTACTATATATTATAAGGTATTTTCAATGATACACTGCATATTACGTTATATTATAAGGTATTTTCAAAGATACACTACAAATAACGATATATTATAAGGTATTTTCAATGATACACTGCATATTAAGTTATATTAAAAGGTATTTTCAATGATAAACTGCAATATATTATAAGGTATTTTCAATGATACACTGCATATTACGTTATATTATAAGGTATTTTCAAAGATACACTACAAATAACGATATATTATAAGGTATTTTCAATGATACACTGCATATTACGTTATATTATAAGGTATTTTCAATGATACACTGCATATTACGTTATATTATAAGGTATTTTCAATGATGCACTGCATATTACGTTATACTATAAGGTATTTTCAATGATACACTACAAATAACGATATATTATAAGGTATTTTCAATGATGCACTGTATATTACGTTATACTATAAGGTATTTTCAATAATACACTACAAATAACGATATATTATAAGGTATTTTCAATGATACACTGCATATTACGTAATATTATAAGGTATTTTCAATGATACACTGCATATTACGTTATATTATAAGGTATTTTCAATGATGCACTGCATATTACGTTATACTATAAGGTATTTTCAATGATGCACTGCATATTACGTTATACTATAAGGTATTTTCAATGATACACTGCATATTAAGTTATATTATAAGGTATTTTCAATGATACACTGCATATTACGTTATATTATAAGGTATTTTCAATGATACACTGCATAATACGTTATATTATAAGGTATTTTCAATGATGCACTGCATATTACGTTATACTATAAGGTATTTTCAATGATACACTGCATATTAAGTTATATTATAAGGTATTTTCAATGATAAACTACTATATATTATAAGGTATTTTCAATGATACACTGCATATTACGTTATATTATAAGGTATTTTCAAAGATACACTACAAATAACGATATATTATAAGGTATTTTCAATGATACTGCATATTACGTTATATGAGAAGGTATTTTCATTGATACACTACAAATAACGATATATTATAAGGTATTTTCAATGATACACTGCATATTACGTTATATTATAAGGTATTTTCAATGATACACTACAAATAACGATATATTATAAGGTATTTTCAATGATACACTGCATATTACGTTATATTATAAGGTATTTTCAAAGATACACTACAAATAACGATATATTATAAGGTATTTTCAATGATACACTGCATATTACGTTATATGAGAAGGTATTTTCATTGATACACTACAAATTACGATATATTATAAGGTATTTTCAATGATACACTGCATATTACGTTATATCATAAGGTATTTTCAATGATACACTGCATATTAAGTTATATTAAAAGGTGTTTTCAATGATAAACTGCAATATATTATAAGGTATTTTCAATGATACACTGCATATTACGTTATATTATAAGGTATTTTCAATGATACACTGCATATTACGTTATACTAAAAGGTATTTTCAATGATGCACTGCATATTACGTTATACTATAAGGTATTTTCAATGATACACTGCATATTAAGTTATATTATAAGGTATTTTCAATGATACACTGCATATTAAGTTATATTATAAGGTATTTTCAATGATACACTGCATAATACGTTATATTATAAGGTATTTTTAATGATGCACTGCATAATACGTTATACTATAAGGTATTTTCAATGATACACTGCATATTAAGTTATATTATAAGGTATTTTCAATGATAAACTACTATATATTATAAGGTATTTTCAATGATACACTGCATATTACGTTATATTATAAGGTATTTTCAAAGATACACTACAAATTACGATATATTATAAGGTATTTTCAATGATACACTGCATATTACGTTATATTATAAGGTATTTTCAAAGATACACTACAAATAACGATATATTATAAGGTATTTTCAATGATACACTGCATATTACGTTATATTATAAGGTATTTTCAATGATACACTGCATAATACGTTATATTATAAGGTATTTTCAATGATAAACGACTATATATTATAAGGTATTTTCAATGATACACTGCATATTACGTTATATTATAAGGTATTTTCAAAGATACACTACAAATAACGATATATTATAAGGTATTTTCAATGATACACTGCATATTACGTTATATTATAAGGTATTTTCAATGATAAACTGCAATATATTATAAGGTATTTTCAATGATACACTGCATATTACGTTATATTATAAGGTATTTTCAAAGATGCACTGCATATTACGTTATACTATAAGGTATTTTCAATGATACACTGCATATTAAGTTATATTATAAGGTATTTTCAATGATACACTGCATATTACGTTATATTATAAGGTATTTTCAATGATACACTGCATAATACGTTATATTATAAGGTATTTTCAATGATGCACTGCATATTACGTTATACTATAAGGTATTTTCAATGATACACTGCATATTAAGTTATATTATAAGGTATTTTCAATGATAAACTACTATATATTATAAGGTATTTTCAATGATACACTGCATATTACGTTATATTATAAGGTATTTTCAAAGATACACTACAAATAACGATATATTATAAGGTATTTTCAATGATACTGCATATTACGTTATATGAGAAGGTATTTTCATTGATACACTACAAATAACGATATATTATAAGGTATTTTCAATGATACACTGCATATTACGTTATATGAGAAGGTATTTTCATTGATACACTACAAATTACGATATATTATAAGGTATTTTCAATGATACACTGCATATTACGTTATATCTGAAGGTATTTTCAATGATACACTGCATATTACGTTATATTATAAGGTATTTTCAATGATACACTGCATAATACGTTATATTATAAGGTATTTTCAATGATACACTGCATATTACGTTATATTATAAGGTATTTTCAATGATACACTGCATAATACGTTATATTATAAGGTATTTTCAATGATAAACTACTATATATTATAAGGTATTTTCAATGATACACTGCATATTACGTTATATTATAAGGTATTTTCAATGATACACTGCATAATACTTTATATTATAAGGTATTTTCAATGATACACTGCATATTACGTTATATCTGAAGGTATTTTCAATGATACACTGCATAATACGTTATATTATAAGGTATTTTCAAAGATACACTACAAATAACGATATATTATAAGGTATTTTCAATGATACACTGCATATTACCTTATATGAGAAGGTATTTTCATTGATACACTACAAATTACGATATATTCTAAGGTATTTTCAATGATACACTGCATATTAAGTTATATCATAAGGTATTTTCAATGATACACTGCATATTAAGTTATATTAAAAGGTATTTTCAATGATAAACTGCAATATATTATAAGGTATTTTCAATGATACACTGCATATTACGTTATATCTGAAGGTATTTTCAATGATACACTGCATATTACGTTATATTATAAGGTATTTTCAATGATACACTGCATATTACGTTATATTATAAGGTATTTTCAAAGATACACTACAAATAACGATATATTATAAGGTATTTTCAATGATACACTGCATATTACGTTATATTATAAGGTATTTTCAATGATACACTACAAATAACGATATATTATAAGGTATTTTCAATGATACACTGCATATTACGTTATATTATAAGGTATTTTCAAAGATACACTACAAATAACGATATATTATAAGGTATTTTCAATGATACACTGCATATTACGTTATATGAGAAGGTATTTTCAATGATACACTACAAATAACGATATATTATAAGGTATTTTCAATGATACACTGCATATTACGTTATATTATAAGGTATTTTCAAAGATACACTACAAATAACGATATATTATAAGGTATTTTCAATGATACACTGCATATTACGTTATATGAGAAGGTATTTTCATTGATACACTACAAATTACGATATATTCTAAGGTATTTTCAATGATACACTGCATATTAAGTTATATCATAAGGTATTTTCAATGATACACTGCATATTAAGTTATATTAAAAGGTATTTTCAATGATAAACTGCAATATATTATAAGGTATTTTCAATGATACACTGCATATTACGTTATATCTGAAGGTATTTTCAATGATACACTGCATATTACGTTATATTATAAGGTATTTTCAAAGATACACTACAAATAACGATATATTATAAGGTATTTTCAATGATACACTGCATATTACGTTATATTATAAGGTATTTTCAATGATACACTACAAATAACGATATATTATAAGGTATTTTCAATGATACACTGCATATTACGTTATATTATAAGGTATTTTCAAAGATACACTACAAATAACGATATATTATAAGGTATTTTCAATGATACACTGCATATTACGTTATATGAGAAGGTATTTTCATTGATACACTACAAATTACGATATATTATAAGGTATTTTCAATGATACACTGCATATTACGTTATATCATAAGGTATTTTCAATGATACACTGCATATTAAGTTATATTAAAAGGTGTTTTCAATGATAAACTGCAATATATTATAAGGTATTTTCAATGATACACTGCATATTACGTTATATTATAAGGTATTTTCAATGATACACTGCATATTACGTTATACTAAAAGGTATTTTCAATGATGCACTGCATATTACGTTATACTATAAGGTATTTTCAATGATACACTGCATATTAAGTTATATTATAAGGTATTTTCAATGATACACTGCATATTAAGTTATATTATAAGGTATTTTCAATGATACACTGCATAATACGTTATATTATAAGGTATTTTTAATGATGCACTGCATAATACGTTATACTATAAGGTATTTTCAATGATACACTGCATATTAAGTTATATTATAAGGTATTTTCAATGATAAACTACTATATATTATAAGGTATTTTCAATGATACACTGCATATTACATTATATTATAAGGTATTTTCAATGATACCCTGCATAATACGTTATATTATAAGGTATTTTTAATGATGCACTGCATAATACGTTATACTATAAGGTATTTTCAATGATACACTGCATATTAAGTTATATTATAAGGTATTTTCAATGATACACTGCATAATACGTTATATTATAAGGTATTTTCAATGATACACTGCATATTACGTTATATTATAAGGTATTTTCAATGATACACTGCATATTAAGTTATATTATAAGGTATTTTCAATGATAAACGACTATATATTATAAGGTATTTTCAATGATACACTGCATATTACGTTATATTATAAGGTATTTTCAAAGATACACTACAAATAACGATATATTATAAGGTATTTTCAATGATACACTGCATATTACGTTATATTATAAGGTATTTTCAATGATACACTGCATAATACGTTATATTATAAGGTATTTTCAATGATGCACTGCATATTACGTTATACTATAAGGTATTTTCACTGATACACTGCATATTAAGTTATATTATAAGGTATTTTCAATGATAAACGACTATATATTATAAGGTATTTTCAATGATACACTGCATATTACGTTATACTATAAGGTATTTTCACTGATACACTGCATATTAAGTTATATTATAAGGTATTTTCAATGATACACTGCATAATACGTTATATTATAAGGTATTTTCAATGATACACTGCATATTAAGTTATATTAAAAGGTGTTTTCAATGATAAACTGCAATATATTATAAGGTATTTTCAATGATACACTGCATATTACGTTATATTATAAGGTATTTTCAATGATACACTGCATATTACGTTATACTAAAAGGTATTTTCAATGATGCACTGCATATTACGTTATACTATAAGGTATTTTCAATGATACACTGCATATTAAGTTATATTATAAGGTATTTTCAATGATACACTGCATATTAAGTTATATTATAAGGTATTTTCAATGATACACTGCATAATACGTTATATTATAAGGTATTTTTAATGATGCACTGCATAATACGTTATACTATAAGGTATTTTCAATGATACACTGCATATTAAGTTATATTATAAGGTATTTTCAATGATAAACTACGATATATTATAAGGTATTTTCAATGATACACTGCATATTACGTTATATTATAAGGTATTTTAAAAGATACACTACAAATTACGTTATATTATAAGGTATTTTCAATGATACACTGCATATTACGTTATATTATAAGGTATTTTCAAAGATACACTACAAATAACGATATATTATAAGGTATTTTCAATGATACACTGCATATTACGTTATATTATAAGGTATTTTCAATGATACACTGCATAATACGTTATATTATAAGGTATTTTCAATGATACACTGCATATTACGTTATATTATAAGGTATTTTCAATGATACCCTGCATAATACGTTATATTATAAGGTATTTTTAATGATGCACTGCATAATACGTTATACTATAAGGTATTTTCAATGATACACTGCATATTAAGTTATATTATAAGGTATTTTCAATGATACACTGCATAATACGTTATATTATAAGGTATTTTCAATGATACACTGCATATTACGTTATATTATAAGGTATTTTCAATGATACACTGCATATTAAGTTATATTATAAGGTATTTTCAATGATAAACGACTATATATTATAAGGTATTTTCAATGATACACTGCATATTACGTTATATTATAAGGTATTTTCAAAGATACACTACAAATAACGATATATTATAAGGTATTTTCAATGATACACTGCTTATTACGTTATATTATAAGGTATTTTCAAGGATACACCGCATATTACGTTATATTATAAGGTATTTTCAATGATGCACTGCATATTACGTTATACTATAAGGTATTTTCACTGATACACTGCATATTACGTTATATTATAAGGTATTTTCAATGATACACTGCATAATACGTTATATTATAAGGTATTTTCAATGATACACTGCATATTACGTTATATTATAAGGTATTTTCAATGATACACTGCATATTAAGTTATATTATAAGGTATTTTCAATGATAAACTACTATATATTATAAGGTATTTTCAATGATACACTGCATATTACGTTATATTATAAGGTATTTGCAATGATACACTACAAATTACGATATATTATAAGGTATTTTCAATGATACACTGCATATTACGTTATATTATAAGGTATTTTCAATGATACACTGCATATTACGGTATATCATAAGGTATTTTCAATGATACACTGCATATTAAGTTATATTATAAGGTATTTTCAATGATAAACTACTATATATTATAAGGTATTTTCAATGATACACTGCATATTACGTTATATTATAAGGTATTTTCAAAGATACACTACAAATAACGATATATTATAAGGTATTTTCAATGATACACTGCATATTACGTTATATGAGAAGGTATTTTCATTGATACACTACAAATTACGATATATTATAAGGTATTTTCAATGATACACTGCATATTACGTTATATCTGAAGGTATTTTCAATGATACACTGCATATTACGTTATATTATAAGGTATTTTCAATGATACACTGCATAATACGTTATATTATAAGGTATTTTCAATGATACACTGCATATTACGTTATATTATAAGGTATTTTCAATGATACACTGCATAATACGTTATATTATAAGGTATTTTCAATGATAAACTACTATATATTATAAGGTATTTTCAATGATACACTGCATATTACGTTATATTATAAGGTATTTTCAATGATACACTGCATAATACTTTATATTATAAGGTATTTTCAATGATACACTGCATATTACGTTATATCTGAAGGTATTTTCAATGATACACTGCATAATACGTTATATTATAAGGTATTTTCAATGATGCACTGCATATTACGTTATACTATAAGGTATTTTCTATGATACACTGCATATTAAGTTATATTATAAGGTATTTTCAATGATAAACTACTATATATTATAAGGTATTTTCAATGATACACTGCATATTACGTTATATTATAAGGTATTTTCAAAGATACACTACAAATAACGATATATTATAAGGTATTTTCAATGATACACTGCATATTACGTTATATGAGAAGGTATTTTCATTGATACACTACAAATTACGATATATTCTAAGGTATTTTCAATGATACACTGCATATTACGTTATATTATAAGGTATTTTCAATGATACACTGCATATTAAGTTATATTATAAGGTATTTTCAATGATAAACTACTATATATTATAAGGTATTTTCAATGATACACTGCATATTACGTTATATTATAAGGTATTTGCAATGATACACTACAAATTACGATATATTATAAGGTATTTTCAATGATACACTGCATATTACGTTATATTATAAGGTATTTTCAATGATACACTGCATATTACGGTATATCATAAGGTATTTTCAATGATACACTGCATATTAAGTTATATTATAAGGTATTTTCAATGATAAACTACTATATATTATAAGGTATTTTCAATGATACACTGCATATTACGTTATATTATAAGGTATTTTCAAAGATACACTACAAATAACGATATATTATAAGGTATTTTCAATGATACACTGCATATTACGTTATATGAGAAGGTATTTTCATTGATACACTACAAATTACGATATATTATAAGGTATTTTCAATGATACACTGCATATTACGTTATATCTGAAGGTATTTTCAATGATACACTGCATATTACGTTATATTATAAGGTATTTTCAATGATACACTGCATAATACGTTATATTATAAGGTATTTTCAATGATACACTGCATATTACGTTATATTATAAGGTATTTTCAATGATACACTGCATAATACGTTATATTATAAGGTATTTTCAATGATAAACTACTATATATTATAAGGTATTTTCAATGATACACTGCATATTACGTTATATTATAAGGTATTTTCAATGATACACTGCATAATACTTTATATTATAAGGTATTTTCAATGATACACTGCATATTACGTTATATCTGAAGGTATTTTCAATGATACACTGCATAATACGTTATATTATAAGGTATTTTCAATGATGCACTGCATATTACGTTATACTATAAGGTATTTTCTATGATACACTGCATATTAAGTTATATTATAAGGTATTTTTAATGATACACTACTATATATTATAAGGTATTTTCAATGATACACTGCATATTACGTTATATTATAAGGTATTTTCAAAGATACACTACAAATAACGATATATTATAAGGTATTTTCAATGATACACTGCATATTACGTTATATGAGAAGGTATTTTCATTGATACACTACAAATTACGATATATTCTAAGGTATTTTCAATGATACACTGCATATTAAGTTATATCATAAGGTATTTTCAATGATACACTGCATATTAAGTTATATTAAAAGGTATTTTCAATGATAAACTGCAATATATTATAAGGTATTTTCAATGATACACTGCATATTACGTTATATCTGAAGGTATTTTCAATGATACACTGCATATTACGTTATATTATAAGGTATTTTCAAAGATACACTACAAATAACGATATATTATAAGGTATTTTCAATGATACACTGCATATTACGTTATATTATAAGGTATTTTCAATGATACACTACAAATAACGATATATTATAAGGTATTTTCAATGATACACTGCATATTACGTTATATTATAAGGTATTTTCAAAGATACACTACAAATAACGATATATTATAAGGTATTTTCAATGATACACTGCATATTACGTTATATGAGAAGGTATTTTCAATGATACACTACAAATAACGATATATTATAAGGTATTTTCAATGATACACTGCATATTACGTTATATTATAAGGTATTTTCAAAGATACACTACAAATAACGATATATTATAAGGTATTTTCAATGATACACTGCATATTACGTTATATGAGAAGGTATTATCATTGATACACTACAAATTACGATATATTCTAAGGTATTTTCAATGATACACTGCATATTAAGTTATATCATAAGGTATTTTCAATGATACACTGCATATTAAGTTATATTAAAAGGTATTTTCAATGATAAACTGCAATATATTATAAGGTATTTTCAATGATACACTGCATATTACGTTATATCTGAAGGTATTTTCAATGATACACTGCATATTACGTTATATTATAAGGTATTTTCAAAGATACACTACAAATAACGATATATTATAAGGTATTTTCAATGATACACTGCATATTACGTTATATTATAAGGTATTTTCAATGATACACTACAAATAACGATATATTATAAGGTATTTTCAATGATACACTGCATATTACGTTATATTATAAGGTATTTTCAAAGATACACTACAAATAACGATATATTATAAGGTATTTTCAATGATACACTGCATATTACGTTATATGAGAAGGTATTTTCATTGATACACTACAAATTACGATATATTATAAGGTATTTTCAATGATACACTGCATATTACGTTATATCATAAGGTATTTTCAATGATACACTGCATATTAAGTTATATTAAAAGGTGTTTTCAATGATAAACTGCAATATATTATAAGGTATTTTCAATGATACACTGCATATTACGTTATATTATAAGGTATTTTCAATGATACACTGCATATTACGTTATACTAAAAGGTATTTTCAATGATGCACTGCATATTACGTTATACTATAAGGTATTTTCAATGATACACTGCATATTAAGTTATATTATAAGGTATTTTCAATGATACACTGCATATTAAGTTATATTATAAGGTATTTTCAATGATACACTGCATAATACGTTATATTATAAGGTATTTTCAATGATACACTGCATATTACGTTATATTATAAGGTATTTTCAATGATACCCTGCATAATACGTTATATTATAAGGTATTTTTAATGATGCACTGCATAATACGTTATACTATAAGGTATTTTCAATGATACACTGCATATTAAGTTATATTATAAGGTATTTTCAATGATACACTGCATAATACGTTATATTATAAGGTATTTTCAATGATACACTGCATATTACGTTATATTATAAGGTATTTTCAATGATACACTGCATATTAAGTTATATTATAAGGTATTTTCAATGATAAACGACTATATATTATAAGGTATTTTCAATGATACACTGCATATTACGTTATATTATAAGGTATTTTCAAAGATACACTACAAATAACGATATATTATAAGGTATTTTCAATGATACACTGCATATTACGTTATATTATAAGGTATTTTCAATGATACACTGCATAATACGTTATATTATAAGGTATTTTCAATGATGCACTGCATATTACGTTATACTATAAGGTATTTTCACTGATACACTGCATATTAAGTTATATTATAAGGTATTTTCAATGATACACTGCATAATACGTTATATTATAAGGTATTTTCAATGATACACTGCATATTACGTTATATTATAAGGTATTTTCAATGATACACTGCATATTAAGTTATATTATAAGGTATTTTCAATGATAAACTACTATATATTATAAGGTATTTTCAATGATACACTGCATATTACGTTATATTATAAGGTATTTGCAATGATACACTACAAATTACGATATATTATAAGGTATTTTCAATGATACACTGCATATTACGTTATATTATAAGGTATTTTCAATGATACACTGCATATTACGGTATATCATAAGGTATTTTCAATGATACACTGCATATTAAGTTATATTATAAGGTATTTTCAATGATAAACTACTATATATTATAAGGTATTTTCAATGATACACTGCATATTACGTTATATTATAAGGTATTTTCAAAGATACACTACAAATAACGATATATTATAAGGTATTTTCAATGATACACTGCATATTACGTTATATGAGAAGGTATTTTCATTGATACACTACAAATTACGATATATTATAAGGTATTTTCAATGATACACTGCATATTACGTTATATCTGAAGGTATTTTCAATGATACACTGCATATTACGTTATATTATAAGGTATTTTCAATGATACACTGCATATTACGTTATATTATAAGGTATTTTCAATGATACACTGCATATTACGTTATATTATAAGGTATTTTCAATGATACACTGCATAATACGTTATATTATAAGGTATTTTCAATGATAAACTACTATATATTATAAGGTATTTTCAATGATACACTGCATATTACGTTATATTATAAGGTATTTTCAATGATACACTGCATAATACGTTATATTATAAGGTATTTTCAATGATACACTGCATATTACGTTATATCTGAAGGTATTTTCAATGATACACTGCATAATACGTTATATTATAAGGTATTTTCAATGATGCACTGCATATTACGTTATACTATAAGGTATTTTCAATGATACACTGCATATTAAGTTATATTATAAGGTATTTTCAATGATAAACTACTATATATTATAAGGTATTTTCAATGATACACTGCATATTACGTTATATTATAAGGTATTTTCAAAGATACACTACAAATAACGATATATTATAAGGTATTTTCAATGATACACTGCATATTACGTTATATGAGAAGGTATTTTCATTGATACACTACAAATTACGATATATTCTAAGGTATTTTCAATGATACACTGCATATTAAGTTATATCATAAGGTATTTTCAATGATACACTGCATATTAAGTTATATTAAAAGGTATTTTCAATGATAAACTGCAATATATTATAAGGTATTTTCAATGATACACTGCATATTACGTTATATCTGAAGGTATTTTCAATGATACACTGCATATTACGTTATATTATAAGGTATTTTCAAAGATACACTACAAATAACGATATATTATAAGGTATTTTCAATGATACACTGCATATTAAGTTATATTATAAGGTATTTTCAATGATACACTGCATATTACGTTATATTATAAGGTATTTTCAATGATACACTGCATATTACGTTATATTATAAGGTATTTTCAATGATACACTGCATATTAAGTTATATTATAAGGTATTTTCAATGATAAACTACTATATATTATAAGGTATTTTCAATGATACACTGCATATTACGTTATATTATAAGGTATTTGCAATGATACACTACAAATTACGATATATTATAAGGTATTTTCAATGATACACTGCATATTACGTTATATTATAAGGTATTTTCAATGATACACTGCATATTACGTTATATCATAAGGTATTTTCAATGATACACTGCATATTAAGTTATATTATAAGGTATTTTCAATGATAAACTACTATATATTATAAGGTATTTTCAATGATACACTGCATATTACGTTATATTATAAGGTATTTTCAAAGATACACTACAAATAACGATATATTATAAGGTATTTTCAATGATACACTGCATATTACGTTATATGAGAAGGTATTTTCACTGATACACTACAAATTACGATATATTATAAGGTATTTTCAATGATACACTGCATATTACGTTATATCTGAAGGTATTTTCAATGATACACTGCATATTACGTTATATTATAAGGTATTTTCAATGATACACTGCATAATACGTTATATTATAAGGTATTTTCAATGATACACTGCATATTACGTTATATTATAAGGTATTTTCAATGATACACTGCATAATACGTTATATTATAAGGTATTTTCAATGATAAACTACTATATATTATAAGGTATTTTCAATGATACACTGCATATTACGTTATATTATAAGGTATTTTCAATGATACACTGCATAATACTTTATATTATAAGGTATTTTCAATGATACACTGCATATTACGTTATATCTGAAGGTATTTTCAATGATACACTGCATAATACGTTATATTATAAGGTATTTTCAATGATGCACTGCATATTACGTTATACTATAAGGTATTTTCTATGATACACTGCATATTAAGTTATATTATAAGGTATTTTCAATGATAAACTACTATATATTATAAGGTATTTTCAATGATACACTGCATATTACGTTATATTATAAGGTATTTTCAAAGATACACTACAAATAACGATATATTATAAGGTATTTTCAATGATACACTGCATATTACGTTATATGAGAAGGTATTTTCATTGATACACTACAAATTACGATATATTCTAAGGTATTTTCAATGATACACTGCATATTAAGTTATATCATAAGGTATTTTCAATGATACACTGCATATTAAGTTATATTAAAAGGTATTTTCAATGATAAACTGCAATATATTATAAGGTATTTTCAATGATACACTGCATATTACGTTATATCTGAAGGTATTTTCAATGATACACTGCATATTACGATATATTATAAGGTATTTTCAAAGATACACTACAAATAACGATATATTATAAGGTATTTTCAATGATACACTGCATATTACGTTATATTATAAGGTATTTTCAATGATACACTACAAATAACGATATATTATAAGGTATTTTCAATGATACACTGCATATTAAGTTATATTATAAGGTATTTTCAATGATACACTGCATAATACGTTATATTATAAGGTATTTTCAATGATACACTGCATATTACGTTATATTATAAGGTATTTTCAATGATACACTGCATATTAAGTTATATTATAAGGTATTTTCAATGATAAACTACTATATATTATAAGGTATTTTCAATGATACACTGCATATTACGTTATATTATAAGGTATTTGCAATGATACACTACAAATTACGATATATTATAAGGTATTTTCAATGATACACTGCATATTACGTTATATTATAAGGTATTTTCAATGATACACTGCATATTACGGTATATCATAAGGTATTTTCAATGATACACTGCATATTAAGTTATATTATAAGGTATTTTCAATGATAAACTACTATATATTATAAGGTATTTTCAATGATACACTGCATATTACGTTATATTATAAGGTATTTTCAAAGATACACTACAAATAACGATATATTATAAGGTATTTTCAATGATACACTGCATATTACGTTATATGAGAAGGTATTTTCATTGATACACTACAAATTACGATATATTATAAGGTATTTTCAATGATACACTGCATATTACGTTATATCTGAAGGTATTTTCAATGATACACTGCATATTACGTTATATTATAAGGTATTTTCAATGATACACTGCATAATACGTTATATTATAAGGTATTTTCAATGATACACTGCATATTACGTTATATTATAAGGTATTTTCAATGATACACTGCATAATACGTTATATTATAAGGTATTTTCAATGATAAACTACTATATATTATAAGGTATTTTCAATGATACACTGCATATTACGTTATATTATAAGGTATTTTCAATGATACACTGCATAATACTTTATATTATAAGGTATTTTCAATGATACACTGCATATTACGTTATATCTGAAGGTATTTTCAATGATACACTGCATAATACGTTATATTATAAGGTATTTTCAATGATGCACTGCATATTACGTTATACTATAAGGTATTTTCTATGATACACTGCATATTAAGTTATATTATAAGGTATTTTCAATGATAAACTACTATATATTATAAGGTATTTTCAATGATACACTGCATATTACGTTATATTATAAGGTATTTTCAAAGATACACTACAAATAACGATATATTATAAGGTATTTTCAATGATACACTGCATATTACGTTCTATGAGAAGGTATTTTCATTGATACACTACAAATTACGATATATTCTAAGGTATTTTCAATGATACACTGCATATTACGTTATATCATAAGGTATTTTCAATGATACACTGCATATTAAGTTATATTAAAAGGTATTTTCAATGATAAACTGCAATATATTATAAGGTATTTTCAATGATACACTGCATATTACGTTATATCTGAAGGTATTTTCAATGATACACTGCATATTACGTTATATTATAAGGTATTTTCAAAGATACACTACAAATAACGATATATTATAAGGTATTTTCAATGATACACTGCATATTAAGTTATATTATAAGGTATTTTCAATGATACACTGCATATTACGTTATATTATAAGGTATTTTCAATGATACACTGCATATTACGTTATATTATAAGGTATTTTCAATGATACACTGCATATTAAGTTATATTATAAGGTATTTTCAATGATAAACTACTATATATTATAAGGTATTTTCAATGATACACTGCATATTACGTTATATTATAAGGTATTTGCAATGATACACTACAAATTACGATATATTATAAGGTATTTTCAATGATACACTGCATATTACGTTATATTATAAGGTATTTTCAATGATACACTGCATATTACGGTATATCATAAGGTATTTTCAATGATACACTGCATATTAAGTTATATTATAAGGTATTTTCAATGATAAACTACTATATATTATAAGGTATTTTCAATGATACACTGCATATTACGTTATATTATAAGGTATTTTCAAAGATACACTACAAATAACGATATATTATAAGGTATTTTCAATGATACACTGCATATTACGTTATATGAGAAGGTATTTTCATTGATACACTACAAATTACGATATATTATAAGGTATTTTCAATGATACACTGCATATTACGTTATATCTGAAGGTATTTTCAATGATACACTGCATATTACGTTATATTATAAGGTATTTTCAATGATACACTGCATAATACGTTATATTATAAGGTATTTTCAATGATACACTGCATATTACGTTATATTATAAGGTATTTTCAATGATACACTGCATAATACGTTATATTATAAGGTATTTTCAATGATAAACTACTATATATTATAAGGTATTTTCAATGATACACTGCATATTACGTTATATTATAAGGTATTTTCAATGATACACTGCATAATACTTTATATTATAAGGTATTTTCAATGATACACTGCATATTACGTTATATCTGAAGGTATTTTCAATGATACACTGCATGATACGTTATATTATAAGGTATTTTCAATGATGCACTGCATATTACGTTATACTATAAGGTATTTTCTATGATACACTGCATATTAAGTTATATTATAAGGTATTTTCAATGATAAACTACTATATATTATAAGGTATTTTCAATGATACACTGCATATTACGTTATATTATAAGGTATTTTCAAAGATACACTACAAATAACGATATATTATAAGGTATTTTCAATGATACACTGCATATTACGTTATATGAGAAGGTATTTTCATTGATACACTACAAATTACGATATATTCTAAGGTATTTTCAATGATACACTGCATATTAAGTTATATCATAAGGTATTTTCAATGATACACTGCATATTAAGTTATATTAAAAGGTATTTTCAATGATAAACTGCATATTACGTTATATTATAAGGTATTTTCAATGATACACTGCATATTAAGTTATATCTGAAGGTATTTTCAATGATACACTGCATATTACGTTATATTATAAGGTATTTTCAAAGATACACTACAAATAACGATATATTATAAGGTATTTTCAATGATACACTGCATATTAAGTTATATTATAAGGTATTTTCAATGATACACTGCATATTACGTTATATTATAAGGTATTTTCAATGATACACTGCATATTACGTTATATTATAAGGTATTTTCAATGATACACTGCATATTAAGTTATATTATAAGGTATTTTCAATGATAAACGACTATATATTATAAGGTATTTTCAATGATACACTGCATATTACGTTATATTATAAGGTATTTGCAATGATACACTACAAATTACGATATATTATAAGGTATTTTCAATGATACACTGCATATTACGTTATATTATAAGGTATTTTCAATGATACACTGCATATTACGGTATATCATAAGGTATTTTCAATGATACACTGCATATTAAGTTATATTATAAGGTATTTTCAATGATAAACTACTATATATTATAAGGTATTTTCAATGATACACTGCATATTACGTTATATTATAAGGTATTTTCAAAGATACACTACAAATAACGATATATTATAAGGTATTTTCAATGATACACTGCATATTACGTTATATGAGAAGGTATTTTCACTGATACACTACAAATTACGATATATTATAAGGTATTTTCAATGATACACTGCATATTACGTTATATCTGAAGGTATTTTCAATGATACACTGCATATTACGTTATATTATAAGGTATTTTCAATGATACACTGCATATTACGTTATATTATAAGGTATTTTCAATGATACACTGCATATTACGTTATATTATAAGGTATTTTCAATGATACACTGCATAATACGTTATATTATAAGGTATTTTCAATGATAAACTACTATATATTATAAGGTATTTTCAATGATACACTGCATATTACGTTATATTATAAGGTATTTTCAATGATACACTGCATAATACTTTATATTATAAGGTATTTTCAATGATACACTGCATATTACGTTATATCTGAAGGTATTTTCAATGATACACTGCATAATACGTTATATTATAAGGTATTTTCAATGATGCACTGCATATTACGTTATACTATAAGGTATTTTCTATGATACACTGCATATTAAGTTATATTATAAGGTATTTTCAATGATAAACTACTATATATTATAAGGTATTTTCAATGATACACTGCATATTACGTTATATTATAAGGTATTTTCAAAGATACACTACAAATAACGATATATTATAAGGTATTTTCAATGATACACTGCATATTACGTTATATGAGAAGGTATTTTCATTGATACACTACAAATTACGATATATTCTAAGGTATTTTCAATGATACACTGCATATTAAGTTATATCATAAGGTATTTTCAATGATACACTGCATATTAAGTTATATTAAAAGGTATTTTCAATGATAAACTGCAATATATTATAAGGTATTTTCAATGATACACTGCATATTACGTTATATCTGAAGGTATTTTCAATGATACACTGCATATTACGATATATTATAAGGTATTTTCAAAGATACACTACAAATAACGATATATTA
This sequence comes from Lasioglossum lativentre, assembly GCA_916610255.1. NCBI lineage: Eukaryota > Metazoa > Arthropoda > Insecta > Hymenoptera > Halictidae > Lasioglossum > Lasioglossum lativentre. The sequence continues at coordinate 57,381 of CAKAJI010000504.1, forward strand.
TAAGGTATTTTCAATGATACACTGCATATTACGTTATATTATAAGGTATTTTCAATGATACACTACAAATAACGATATATTATAAGGTATTTTCAATGATACACTGCATATTACGTTATATTATAAGGTATTTTCAAAGATACACTACAAATAACGATATATTATAAGGTATTTTCAATGATACACTGCATATTACGTTATATGAGAAGGTATTTTCATTGATACACTACAAATTACGATATATTATAAGGTATTTTCAATGATACACTGCATATTACGTTATATTATAAGGTATTTTCAATGATACACTGCATATTAAGTTATATTAAAAGGTGTTTTCAATGATAAACTGCAATATATTATAAGGTATTTTCAATGATACACTGCATATTACGTTATATTATAAGGTATTTTCAATGATACACTGCATATTACGTTATACTAAAAGGTATTTTCAATGATGCACTGCATATTACGTTATACTATAAGGTATTTTCAATGATACACTGCATATTAAGTTATATTATAAGGTATTTTCAATGATACACTGCATATTACGTTATATCATAAGGTATTTTCAATGATACACTGCATATTAAGTTATATTAAAAGGTGTTTTCAATGATAAACTGCAATATATTATAAGGTATTTTCAATGATACACTGCATATTACGTTATATTATAAGGTATTTTCAATGATACACTGCATATTACGTTATACTAAAAGGTATTTTCAATGATGCACTGCATATTACGTTATACTATAAGGTATTTTCAATGATACACTGCATATTAAGTTATATTATAAGGTATTTTCAATGATACACTGCATATTAAGTTATATTATAAGGTATTTTCAATGATACACTGCATAATACGTTATATTATAAGGTATTTTTAATGATGCACTGCATAATACGTTAAACTATAAGGTATTTTCAATGATACACTGCATATTAAGTTATATTATAAGGTATTTTCAATGATAAACTACTATATATTATAAGGTATTTTCAATGATACACTGCATATTACGTTATATTATAAGGTATTTTAAAAGATACACTACAAATTACGATATATTATAAGGTATTTTCAATGATACACTGCATATTACGTTATATTATAAGGTATTTTCAAAGATACACTACAAATAACGATATATTATAAGGTATTTTCAATGATACACTGCATATTACGTTATATTATAAGGTATTTTCAATGATACACTGCATAATACGTTATATTATAAGATATTTTCAATGATACACTGCATATTACGTTATATTATAAGGTATTTTCAATGATACCCTGCATAATACGTTATATTATAAGGTATTTTTAATGATGCACTGCATAATACGTTATACTATAAGGTATTTTCAATGATACACTGCATATTAAGTTATATTATAAGGTATTTTCAATGATACACTGCATAATACGTTATATTATAAGGTATTTTCAATGATACACTGCATATTACGTTATATTATAAGGTATTTTCAATGATACACTGCATATTAAGTTATATTATAAGGTATTTTCAATGATAAACGACTATATATTATAAGGTATTTTCAATGATACACTGCATATTACGTTATATTATAAGGTATTTTCAAAGATACACTACAAATAACGATATATTATAAGGTATTTTCAATGATACACTGCATATTACGTTATATTATAAGGTATTTTCAATGATGCACTGCATAATACGTTATATTATAAGGTATTTTCAATGATGCACTGCATATTACGTTATACTATAAGGTATTTTCAATGATACACTGCATATTAAGTTATATTATAAGGTATTTTCAATGATACACTGCATAATACGTTATATTATAAGGTATTTTCAATGATACACTGCATATTACGTTATATTATAAGGTATTTTCAATGATACACTGCATATTAAGTTATATTATAAGGTATTTTCAATGATAAACTACTATATATTATAAGGTATTTTCAATGATACACTGCATATTACGTTATATTATAAGGTATTTTCAATGATACACTGCATAATACGTTATATTATAAGGTATTTTCAATGATAAACTACTATATATTATAAGGTATTTTCAATGATACACTGCATATTACGTTATATTATAAGGTATTTTCAATGATACACTGCATAATACGTTATATTATAAGGTATTTTCAATGATACACTGCATATTACGTTATATCTGAAGGTATTTTCAATGATACACTGCATATTACGTTATATTATAAGGTATTTTCAATGATACACTGCATATTACGGTATATCATAAGGTATTTTCAATGATACACTGCATATTAAGTTATATTATAAGGTATTTTCAATGATAAACTACTATATATTATAAGGTATTTTCAATGATACACTGCATATTACGTTATATTATAAGGTATTTTCAAAGATACACTACAAATAACGATATATTATAAGGTATTTTCAATGATACACTGCATATTACGTTATATTATAAGGTATTTTCAATGATACACTGCATAATACGTTATATTATAAGGTATTTTCAATGATACACTGCATATTACGTTATATTATAAGGTATTTTCAATGATACCCTGCATAATACGTTATATTATAAGGTATTTTTAATGATACACTGCATATTACGTTATACTATAAGGTATTTTCAATGATACACTGCATATTAAGTTATATTATAAGGTATTTTCAATGATACACTGCATAATACGTTATATTATAAGGTATTTTCAATGATACACTGCATATTACGTTATATTATAAGGTATTTTCAATGATACACTGCATATTAAGTTATATTATAAGGTATTTTCAATGATAAACGACTATATATTATAAGGTATTTTCAATGATACACTGCATATTACGTTATATTATAAGGTATTTTCAAAGATACACTACAAATAACGATATATTATAAGGTATTTTCAATGATACACTGCATATTACGTTATATTATAAGGTATTTTCAATGATACACTGCATAATACGTTATATTATAAGGTATTTTCAATGATGCACTGCATATTACGTTATACTATAAGGTATTTTCTATGATACACTGCATATTAAGTTATATTATAAGGTATTTTCAATGATACACTGCATAATACGTTATATTATAAGGTATTTTCAATGATACACTGCATATTACGTTATATTATAAGGTATTTTCAATGATACACTGCATATTAAGTTATATTATAAGGTATTTTCAATGATAAACTACTATATATTATAAGGTATTTTCAATGATACACTGCATATTACGTTATATTATAAGGTATTTTCAATGATACACTGCATAATACGTTATATTATAAGGTATTTTCAATGATAAACTACTATATATTATAAGGTATTTTCAATGATACACTGCATATTACGTTATATTATAAGGTATTTTCAATGATACACTGCATAATACTTTATATTATAAGGTATTTTCAATGATACACTGCATATTACGTTATATCTGAAGGTATTTTCAATGATACACTGCATATTACGTTATATTATAAGGTATTTTCAATGATACACTGCATATTACGGTATATCATAAGGTATTTTCAATGATACACTGCATATTAAGTTATATTATAAGGTATTTTCAATGATAAACTACTATATATTATAAGGTATTTTCAATGATACACTGCATATTACGTTATATTATAAGGTATTTTCAAAGATACACTACAAATAACGATATATGATAAGGTATTTTCAATGATACACTGCATATTACGTTATATGAGAAGGTATTTTCATTGATACACTACAAATTACGATATATTATAAGGTATTTTCAATGATACACTGCATATTACGTTATATTATAAGGTATTTTCAAAGATACACTACAAATAACGATATATTATAAGGTATTTTCAATGATACACTGCATATTACGTTATATTATAAGGTATTTTCAATGATACACTGCATAATACGTTATATTATAAGGTATTTTCAATGATACACTGCATATTACGTTATATTATAAGGTATTTTCAATGATACACTGCATATTAAGTTATATTATAAGGTATTTTCAATGATAAACGACTATATATTATAAGGTATTTTCAATGATACACTGCATATTACGTTATATTATAAGGTATTTTCAAAGATACACTACAAATAACGATATATTATAAGGTATTTTCAATGATACACTGCATATTACGTTATATTATAAGGTATTTTCAATGATACACTGCATAATACGTTATATTATAAGGTATTTTCAATGATGCACTGCATATTACGTTATACTATAAGGTATTTTCAATGATACACTGCATATTAAGTTATATTATAAGGTATTTTCAATGATACACTGCATAATACGTTATATTATAAGGTATTTTCAATGATACACTGCATATTACGTTATATTATAAGGTATTTTCAATGATACACTGCATATTAAGTTATATTATAAGGTATTTTCAATGATAAACTACTATATATTATAAGGTATTTTCAATGATACACTGCATATTACGTTATATTATAAGGTATTTGCAATGATACACTACAAATTACGATATATTATAAGGTATTTTCAATGATACACTGCATATTACGTTATATTATAAGGTATTTTCAATGATACACTGCATATTACGGTATATCATAAGGTATTTTCAATGATACACTGCATATTAAGTTATATTATAAGGTATTTTCAATGATAAACTACTATATATTATAAGGTATTTTCAATGATACACTGCATATTACGTTATATTATAAGGTATTTTCAAAGATACACTACAAATAACGATATATTATAAGGTATTTTCAATGATACACTGCATATTACGTTATATGAGAAGGTATTTTCATTGATACACTACAAATTACGATATATTATAAGGTATTTTCAATGATACACTGCATATTACGTTATATCTGAAGGTATTTTCAATGATACACTGCATATTACGTTATATTATAAGGTATTTTCAATGATACACTGCATAATACGTTATATTATAAGGTATTTTCAATGATACACTGCATATTACGTTATATTATAAGGTATTTTCAAAGATACACTACAAATTACGATACATTATAAGGTATTTTCAATGATACACTGCATATTACGTTATATTATAAGGTATTTTCAAAGATACACTACAAATAACGATATATTATAAGGTATTTTCAATGATACACTGCATATTACGTTATATTATAAGGTATTTTCAATGATACACTGCATAATACGTTATATTATAAGGTATTTTCAATGATACACTGCATATTACGTTATATTATAAGGTATTTTCAATGATACCCTGCATAATACGTTATATTATAAGGTATTTTTAATGATGCACTGCATAATACGTTATACTATAAGGTATTTTCAATGATACACTGCATATTAAGTTATATTATAAGGTATTTTCAATGATACACTGCATAATACGTTATATTATAAGGTATTTTCAATGATACACTGCATATTACGTTATATTATAAGGTATTTTCAATGATACACTGCATATTAAGTTATATTATAAGGTATTTTCAATGATAAACGACTATATATTATAAGGTATTTTCAATGATACACTGCATATTACGTTATATTATAAGGTATTTTCAAAGATACACTACAAATAACGATATATTATAAGGTATTTTCAATGATACACTGCATATTACGTTATATTATAAGGTATTTTCAATGATACACTGCATAATACGTTATATTATAAGGTATTTTCAATGATGCACTGCATATTACGTTATACTATAAGGTATTTTCAATGATACACTGCATATTAAGTTATATTATAAGGTATTTTCAATGATACACTGCATAATACGTTATATTATAAGGTATTTTCAATGATACACTGCATATTACGTTATATTATAAGGTATTTTCAATGATACACTGCATATTAAGTTATATTATAAGGTATTTTCAATGATAAACTACTATATATTATAAGGTATTTTCAATGATACACTGCATATTACGTTATATTATAAGGTATTTTCAAAGATACACTACAAATAACGATATATTATAAGGTATTTTCAATGATACACTGCATATTACGTTATATGAGAAGGTATTTTCATTGATACACTACAAATTACGATATATTATAAGGTATTTTCAATGATACACTGCATATTACGTTATATCTGAAGGTATTTTCAATGATACACTGCATATTACGTTATATTATAAGGTATTTTCAATGATACACTGCATAATACGTTATATTATAAGGTATTTTCAATGATACACTGCATATTACGTTATATTATAAGGTATTTTCAATGATGCACTGCATATTACGTTATACTATAAGGTATTTTCAATGATACACTGCATATTAAGTTATATTATAAGGTATTTTCAATGATACACTGCATAATACGTTATATTATAAGGTATTTTCAATGATACACTGCATATTACGTTATATTATAAGGTATTTTCAATGATACACTGCATATTAAGTTATATTATAAGGTATTTTCAATGATAAACTACTATATATTATAAGGTATTTTCAATGATACACTGCATATTACGTTATATTATAAGGTATTTGCAATGATACACTACAAATTACGATATATTATAAGGTATTTTCAATGATACACTGCATATTACGTTATATTATAAGGTATTTTCAATGATACACTGCATATTACGGTATATCATAAGGTATTTTCAATGATACACTGCATATTAAGTTATATTATAAGGTATTTTCAATGATAAACTACTATATATTATAAGGTATTTTCAATGATACACTGCATATTACGTTATATTATAAGGTATTTTCAATGATAAACTACTATATATTATAAGGTATTTTCAATGATACACTGCATATTACGTTATATTATAAGGTATTTTCAAAGATACACTACAAATTACGATACATTATAAGGTATTTTCAATGATACACTGCATATTACGTTATATTATAAGGTATTTTCAAAGATACACTACAAATAACGATATATTATAAGGTATTTTCAATGATACACTGCATATTACGTTATATTATAAGGTATTTTCAATGATACACTGCATAATACGTTATATTATAAGGTATTTTCAATGATACACTGCATATTACGTTATATTATAAGGTATTTTCAATGATACCCTGCATAATACGTTATATTATAAGGTATTTTTAATGATGCACTGCATAATACGTTATACTATAAGGTATTTTCAATGATACACTGCATATTAAGTTATATTATAAGGTATTTTCAATGATACACTGCATAATACGTTATATTATAAGGTATTTTCAATGATACACTGCATATTACGTTATATTATAAGGTATTTTCAATGATACACTGCATATTAAGTTATATTATAAGGTATTTTCAATGATAAACGACTATATATTATAAGGTATTTTCAATGATACACTGCATATTACGTTATATTATAAGGTATTTTCAAAGATACACTACAAATAACGATATATTATAAGGTATTTTCAATGATACACTGCATATTACGTTATATTATAAGGTATTTTCAATGATACACTGCATAATACGTTATATTATAAGGTATTTTCAATGATGCACTGCATATTACGTTATACTATAAGGTATTTTCAATGATACACTGCATATTAAGTTATATTATAAGGTATTTTCAATGATACACTGCATAATACGTTATATTATAAGGTATTTTCAATGATACACTGCATATTACGTTATATTATAAGGTATTTTCAATGATACACTGCATATTAAGTTATATTATAAGGTATTTTCAATGATAAACTACTATATATTATAAGGTATTTTCAATGATACACTGCATATTACGTTATATTATAAGGTATTTTCAAAGATACACTACAAATAACGATATATTATAAGGTATTTTCAATGATACACTGCATATTACGTTATATGAGAAGGTATTTTCATTGATACACTACAAATTACGATATATTATAAGGTATTTTCAATGATACACTGCATATTACGTTATATCTGAAGGTATTTTCAATGATACACTGCATATTACGTTATATTATAAGGTATTTTCAATGATACACTGCATATTACGTTATATTATAAGGTATTTTCAATGATACACTGCATATTACGTTATATTATAAGGTATTTTCAATGATACACTGCATAATACGTTATATTATAAGGTATTTTCAATGATAAACTACTATATATTATAAGGTATTTTCAATGATACACTGCATATTACGTTATATTATAAAGTATTTTCAATGATACACTGCATATTACGTTATATTATAAGGTATTTTCAATGATACACTGCATATTACGTTATATCTGAAGGTATTTTCAATGATACACTGCATAATACGTTATATTATAAGGTATTTTCAATGATGCACTGCATATTACGTTATACTATAAGGTATTTTCTATGATACACTGCATATTAAGTTATATTATAAGGTATTTTCAATGATAAACTACTATATATTATAAGGTATTTTCAATGATACACTGCATATTACGTTATATTATAAGGTATTTTCAAAGATACACTACAAATAACGATATATTATAAGGTATTTTCAATGATACACTGCATATTAAGTTATATTAAAAGGTATTTTCAATGATAAACTGCAATATATTATAAGGTATTTTCAATGATACACTGCATATTACGTTATATTATAAGGTATTTTCAAAGATACACTACAAATAACGATATATTATAAGGTATTTTCAATGATACACTGCATATTACGTTATATTATAAGGTATTTTCAATGATACACTGCATATTACGTTATATTATAAGGTATTTTCAATGATGCACTGCATATTACGTTATACTATAAGGTATTTTCAATGATACACTACAAATAACGATATATTATAAGGTATTTTCAATGATACACTGTATATTACGTTATACTATAAGGTATTTTCAATGATACACTACAAATAACGATATATTATAAGGTATTTTCAATGATACACTGCATATTACGTAATATTATAAGGTATTTTCAATGATACACTGCATATTACGTTATATTATAAGGTATTTTCAATGATGCACTGCATATTACGTTATATTAAAAGGTGTTTTCAATGATAAACTGCAATATATTATAAGGTATTTTCAATGATACACTGCATATTACGTTATATTATAAGGTATTTTCAATGATACACTGCATATTACGTTATACTAAAAGGTATTTTCAATGATGCACTGCATATTACGTTATACTATAAGGTATTTTCAATGATACACTGCATATTAAGTTATATTATAAGGTATTTTCAATGATACACTGCATATTAAGTTATATTATAAGGTATTTTCAATGATACACTGCATAATACGTTATATTATAAGGTATTTTTAATGATGCACTGCATAATACGTTATACTATAAGGTATTTTCAATGATACACTGCATATTAAGTTATATTATAAGGTATTTTCAATGATAAACTACTATATATTATAAGGTATTTTCAATGATACACTGCATATTACGTTATATTATAAGGTATTTTCAAAGATACACTACAAATTACGATATATTATAAGGTATTTTAAATGATACACTGCATATTACGTTATATTATAAGGTATTTTCAAAGATACACTACAAATAACGATATATTATAAGGTATTTTCAATGATACACTGCATATTACGTTATATTATAAGGTATTTTCAATGATACACTGCATATTACGTTATATTATAAGGTATTTTCAATGATACACTGCATATTACGTTATATTATAAGGTATTTTCAATGATACCCTGCATAATACGTTATATTATAAGGTATTTTTAATGATGCACTGCATAATACGTTATACTATAAGGTATTTTCAATGATACACTGCATATTAAGTTATATTATAAGGTATTTTCAATGATACACTGCATAATACGTTATATTATAAGGTATTTTCAATGATACACTGCATATTACGTTATATTATAAGGTATTTTCAATGATACACTGCATATTAAGTTATATTATAAGGTATTTTCAATGATAAACGACTATATATTATAAGGTATTTTCAATGATACACTGCATATTACGTTATATTATAAGGTATTTTCAAAGATACACTACAAATAACGATATATTATAAGGTATTTTCAATGATACACTGCATATTACGTTATATTATAAGGTATTTTCAATGATACACTGCATAATACGTTATATTATAAGGTATTTTCAATGATGCACTGCATATTACGTTATACTATAAGGTATTTTCAATGATACACTGCATATTAAGTTATATTATAAGGTATTTTCAATGATACACTGCATATTACGTTATATTATAAGGTATTTTCAATGATACACTGCATATTACGTTATATTATAAGGTATTTTCAATGATACACTGCATATTAAGTTATATTATAAGGTATTTTCAATGATAAACTACTATATATTATAAGGTATTTTCAATGATACACTGCATATTACGTTATATTATAAGGTATTTTCAAAGATACACTACAAATAACGATATATTATAAGGTATTTTCAATGATACACTGCATATTACGTTATATGAGAAGGTATTTTCATTGATACACTACAAATTACGATATATTATAAGGTATTTTCAATGATACACTGCATATTACGTTATATCTGAAGGTATTTTCAATGATACACTGCATATTACGTTATATTATAAGGTATTTTCAATGATACACTGCATAATACGTTATATTATAAGGTATTTTCAATGATACACTGCATATTACGTTATATTATAAGGTATTTTCAATGATACACTGCATAATACGTTATATTATAAGGTATTTTCAATGATAAACTACTATATATTATAAGGTATTTTCAATGATACACTGCATATTACGTTATATTATAAAGTATTTTCAATGATACACTGCATATTACTTTATATTATAAGGTATTTTCAATGATACACTGCATATTACGTTATATCTGAAGGTATTTTCAATGATACACTGCATAATACGTTATATTATAAGGTATTTTCAATGATGCACTGCATATTACGTTATACTATAAGGTATTTTCTATGATACACTGCATATTAAGTTATATTATAAGGTATTTTCAATGATAAACTACTATATATTATAAGGTATTTTCAATGATACACTGCATATTACGTTATATTATAAGGTATTTTCAAAGATACACTACAAATAACGATATATTATAAGGTATTTTCAATGATACACTGCATATTAAGTTATATTAAAAGGTATTTTCAATGATAAACTGCAATATATTATAAGGTATTTTCAATGATACACTGCATATTACGTTATATTATAAGGTATTTTCAAAGATACACTACAAATAACGATATATTATAAGGTATTTTCAATGATACACTGCATATTACGTTATATTATAAGGTATTTTCAATGATACACTGCATATTACGTTATATTATAAGGTATTTTCAATGATGCACTGCATATTACGTTATACTATAAGGTATTTTCAATGATACACTACAAATAACGATATATTATAAGGTATTTTCAATGATGCACTGCATATTACGTTATACTATAAGGTATTTTCAATGATACACTACAAATAACGATATATTATAAGGTATTTTCAATGATACACTGCATATTACGTAATATTATAAGGTATTTTCAATGATACACTGCATATTACGTTATATTATAAGGTATTTTCAATGATGCACTGCATATTACGTTATACTATAAGGTATTTTCAATGATGCACTGCATATTACGTTATACTATAAGGTATTTTCAATGATACACTGCATATTAAGTTATATTATAAGGTATTTTCAATGATACACTGCATATTACGTTATATTATAAGGTATTTTCAATGATACACTGCATAATACGTTATATTATAAGGTATTTTCAATGATGCACTGCATATTACGTTATACTATAAGGTATTTTCAATGATACACTGCATATTAAGTTATATTATAAGGTATTTTCAATGATAAACGACTATATATTATAAGGTATTTTCAATGATACACTGCATATTACGTTATATTATAAGGTATTTTCAAAGATACACTACAAATAACGATATATTATAAGGTATTTTCAATGATACACTGCATATTACGTTATATTATAAGGTATTTTCAATGATACACTGCATAATACGTTATATTATAAGGTATTTTCAATGATGCACTGCATATTACGTTATACTATAAGGTATTTTCAATGATACACTGCATATTAAGTTATATTATAAGGTATTTTCAATGATACACTGCATAATACGTTATATTATAAGGTATTTTCAATGATACACTGCATATTACGTTATATTATAAGGTATTTTCAATGATACACTGCATATTAAGTTATATTATAAGGTATTTTCAATGATAAACTACTATATATTATAAGGTATTTTCAATGATACACTGCATATTACGTTATATTATAAGGTATTTTCAAAGATACACTACAAATAACGATATATTATAAGGTATTTTCAATGATACACTGCATATTACGTTATATGAGAAGGTATTTTCATTGATACACTACAAATTACGATATATTATAAGGTATTTTCAATGATACACTGCATATTACGTTATATCTGAAGGTATTTTCAATGATACACTGCATATTACGTTATATTATAAGGTATTTTCAATGATACACTGCATAATACGTTATATTATAAGGTATTTTCAATGATACACTGCATAATACTTTATATTATAAGGTATTTTCAATGATACACTGCATATTACGTTATATCTGAAGGTATTTTCAATGATACACTGCATAATACGTTATATTATAAGGTATTTTCAATGATGCACTGCATATTACGTTATACTATAAGGTATTTTCTATGATACACTGCATATTAAGTTATATTATAAGGTATTTTCAATGATAAACTACTATATATTATAAGGTATTTTCAATGATACACTGCATATTACGTTATATTATAAGGTATTTTCAAAGATACACTACAAATAACGATATATTATAAGGTATTTTCAATGATACACTGCATATTAAGTTATATTAAAAGGTATTTTCAATGATAAACTGCAATATATTATAAGGTATTTTCAATGATACACTGCATATTACGTTATATTATAAGGTATTTTCAAAGATACACTACAAATAACGATATATTATAAGGTATTTTCAATGATACACTGCATATTACGTTATATTATAAGGTATTTTCAATGATACACTGCATATTACGTTATATTATAAGGTATTTTCAATGATGCACTGCATATTACGTTATACTATAAGGTATTTTCAATGATACACTACAAATAACGATATATTATAAGGTATTTTCAATGATGCACTGTATATTACGTTATACTATAAGGTATTTTCAATGATACACTACAAATAACGATATATTATAAGGTATTTTCAATGATACACTGCATATTACGTAATATTATAAGGTATTTTCAATGATACACTGCATATTACGTTATATTATAAGGTATTTTCAATGATGCACTGCATATTACGTTATACTATAAGGTATTTTCAATGATGCACTGCATATTACGTTATACTATAAGGTATTTTCAATGATACACTGCATATTAAGTTATATTATAAGGTATTTTCAATGATACACTGCATATTACGTTATATTATAAGGTATTTTCAATGATACACTGCATATTACGTTATATTATAAGGTATTTTCAATGATGCACTGCATATTACGTTATACTATAAGGTATTTTCAATGATACACTGCATATTAAGTTATATTATAAGGTATTTTCAATGATAAACTACTATATATTATAAGGTATTTTCAATGATACACTGCATATTACGTTATATTATAAGGTATTTTCAAAGATACACTACAAATAACGATATATTATAAGGTATTTTCAATGATACTGCATATTACGTTATATGAGAAGGTATTTTCATTGATACACTACAAATAACGATATATTATAAGGTATTTTCAATGATACACTGCATATTACGTTATATTATAAGGTATTTTCAATGATACACTACAAATAACGATATATTATAAGGTATTTTCAATGATACACTGCATATTACGTTATATTATAAGGTATTTTCAAAGATACACTACAAATAACGATATATTATAAGGTATTTTCAATGATACACTGCATATTACGTTATATGAGAAGGTATTTTCATTGATACACTACAAATTACGATATATTATAAGGTATTTTCAATGATACACTGCATATTACGTTATATTATAAGGTATTTTCAATGATACACTGCATATTAAGTTATATTAAAAGGTGTTTTCAATGATAAACTGCAATATATTATAAGGTATTTTCAATGATACACTGCATATTACGTTATATTATAAGGTATTTTCAATGATACACTGCATATTACGTTATACTAAAAGGTATTTTCAATGATGCACTGCATATTACGTTATACTATAAGGTATTTTCAATGATACACTGCATATTAAGTTATATTATAAGGTATTTTCAATGATACACTGCATATTAAGTTATATTATAAGGTATTTTCAATGATACACTGCATAATACGTTATATTATAAGGTATTTTTAATGATGCACTGCATAATACGTTATACTATAAGGTATTTTCAATGATACACTGCAGATTAAGTTATATTATAAGGTATTTTCAATGATAAACTACTATATATTATAAGGTATTTTCAATGATACACTGCATATTACGTTATATTATAAGGTATTTTCAAAGATACACTACAAATTACGATATATTATAAGGTATTTTCAATGATACACTGCATATTACGTTATATTATAAGGTATTTTCAAAGATACACTACAAATAACGATATATTATAAGGTATTTTCAATGATACACTGCATATTACGTTATATTATAAGGTATTTTCAATGATACACTGCATAATACGTTATATTATAAGGTATTTTCAATGATACACTGCATATTACGTTATATTATAAGGTATTTTCAATGATACCCTGCATAATACGTTATATTATAAGGTATTTTTAATGATGCACTGCATAATACGTTATACTATAAGGTATTTTCAATGATACACTGCATATTAAGTTATATTATAAGGTATTTTCAATGATACACTGCATAATACGTTATATTATAAGGTATTTTCAATGATGCACTGCATATTACGTTATACTATAAGGTATTTTCAATGATACACTGCATATTAAGTTATATTATAAGGTATTTTCAATGATACACTGCATAATACGTTATATTATAAGGTATTTTCAATGATACACTGCATATTACGTTATATTATAAGGTATTTTCAATGATACACTGCATATTAAGTTATATTATAAGGTATTTTCAATGATAAACTGCAATATATTATAAGGTATTTTCAATGATACACTGCATATTACGTTATATTATAAGGTATTTTCAAAGATGCACTGCATATTACGTTATACTATAAGGTATTTTCAATGATACACTGCATATTAAGTTATATTATAAGGTATTTTCAATGACACACTGCATATTACGTTATATTATAAGGTATTTTCAATGATACACTGCATAATACGTTATATTATAAGGTATTTTCAATGATGCACTGCATATTACGTTATACTATAAGGTATTTTCAATGATACACTGCATATTACGTTATATTATAAGGTATTTTCAATGATACACTGCATAATACGTTATATTATAAGGTATTTTCAATGATACACTGCATATTACGTTATATTATAAGGTATTTTCAATGATACACTGCATAATACGTTATATTATAAGGTATTTTCAATGATAAACTACTATATATTATAAGGTATTTTAAATGATACACTGCATATTACGTTATATGAGAAGGTATTTTCATTGATACACTACAAATTACGATATATTATAAGGTATTTTCAATGATACACTGCATATTACGTTATATCATAAGGTATTTTCAATGATACACTGCATATTAAGTTATATTATAAGGTATTTTCAATGATACACTGCATATTAAGTTATATTATAAGGTATTTTCAATGATACACTGCATAATACGTTATATTATAAGGTATTTTTAATGATGCACTGCATAATACGTTATACTATAAGGTATTTTCAATGATACACTGCAGATTAAGTTATATTATAAGGTATTTTCAATGATAAACTACTATATATTATAAGGTATTTTCAATGATACACTGCATATTACGTTATATTATAAGGTATTTTCAAAGATACACTACAAATAACGATATATTATAAGGTATTTTCAATGATACACTGCATATTACGTTATATTATAAGGTATTTTCAAAGATACACTACAAATAACTATATATTATAAGGTATTTTCAATGATACACTGCATATTACGTTATATTATAAGGTATTTTCAATGATACACTGCATATTACGTTATATTATAAGGTATTTTCAATGATACACTGCATATTACGTTATATTATAAGGTATTTTCAATGATACCCTGCATAATACGTTATATTATAAGGTATTTTTAATGATGCACTGCATAATACGTTATACTATAAGGTATTTTCAATGATACACTGCATATTAAGTTATATTATAAGGTATTTTCAATGATACACTGCATAATACGTTATATTATAAGGTATTTTCAATGATGCACTGCATATTACGTTATACTATAAGGTATTTTCAATGATACACTGCATATTAAGTTATATTATAAGGTATTTTCAATGATACACTGCATAATACGTTATATTATAAGGTATTTTCAATGATACACTGCATATTACGTTATATTATAAGGTATTTTCAATGATACACTGCATATTAAGTTATATTATAAGGTATTTTCAATGATAAACTACTATATATTATAAGGTATTTTCAATGATACACTGCATATTACGTTATATTATAAGGTATTTTCAATGATACACTACAAATTACGATATATTATAAGGTATTTTCAATGATACACTGCATATTTCGTTATATTATAAGGTATTTTCAATGATACACTGCATATTACGGTATATCATAAGGTATTTTCAATGATACACTGCATATTAAGTTATATTATAAGGTATTTTCAATGATAAACTACTATATATTATAAGGTATTTTCAAAGATACACTACAAATAACGATATATTATAAGGTATTTTCAATGATACACTGCATATTACGTTATATTATAAGGTATTTTCAATGATACACTGCATATTACGTTATATTATAAGGTATTTTCAATGATGCACTGC
This sequence comes from Lasioglossum lativentre, assembly GCA_916610255.1. Lineage (NCBI taxonomy): Eukaryota > Metazoa > Arthropoda > Insecta > Hymenoptera > Halictidae > Lasioglossum > Lasioglossum lativentre. The sequence goes on from CAKAJI010000504.1 coordinate 74,733, forward strand.
ATATTACGTTATACTATAAGGTATTTTCAATGATACACTACAAATTACGATATATTATAAGGTATTTTCAATGATACACTGCATATTACGTTATATTATAAGGTATTTTCAATGATACACTGCATATTACGTTATATGAGAAGGTATTTTCATTGATACACTACAAATTACGATATATTATAAGGTATTTTCAATGATACACTGCATATTACGTTATATGTGAAGGTATTTTCAATGATACACTGCATATTACGTTATATTATAAGGTATTTTCAATGATACACTGCATATTACGTTATATTATAAGGTATTTTCAATGATACACTGCATATTACGTTATATTATAAGGTATTTTCAATGATACACTACAAATAACGATATATTATAAGGTATTTTCAATGATACACTGCATATTACGTTATATTATAAGGTATTTTCAAAGATACACTACAAATAACGATATATTATAAGGTATTTTCAATGATACACTGCATATTACGTTAGATTATAAGGTATTTTCAATGATACACTACAAATAACGATATATTATAAGGTATTTTCAATGATACACTGCATATTACGTTATATTATAAGGTATTTTCAAAGATACACTACAAATAACGATATATTATAAGGTATTTTCAATGATACACTGCATATTACGTTATATGAGAAGGTATTTTCATTGATACACTACAAATTACGATATATTATAAGGTATTTTCAATGATACACTGCATATTACGTTATATCATAAGGTATTTTCAATGATACACTGCATATTAAGTTATATTAAAAGGTGTTTTCAATGATAAACTGCAATATATTATAAGGTATTTTCAATGATACACTGCATATTACGTTATATTGTAAGGTATTTTCAATGATACACTGCATATTACGTTATACTAAAAGGTATTTTCAATGATGCACTGCATATTACGTTATACTATAAGGTATTTTCAATGATACACTGCATATTAAGTTATATTATAAGGTATTTTCAATGATACACTGCATAATACGTTATATTATAAGGTATTTTTAATGATGCACTGCATAATACGTTATACTATAAGGTATTTTCAATGATACACTGCATATTAAGTTATATTATAAGGTATTTTCAATGATAAACTACTATATATTTTAAGGTATTTTCAATGATACACTGCATATTACGTTATATTATAAGGTATTTTCAAAGATACACTACAAATTACGATATATTATAAGGTATTTTCAATGATACACTGCATATTACGTTATATTATAAGGTATTTTCAAAGATACACTACAAATAACGATATATTATAAGGTATTTTCAATGATACACTGCATATTACGTTATATTATAAGGTATTTTCAATGATACACTGCATAATACGTTATATTATAAGGTATTTTCAATGATAAACTACTATATATTATAAGGTATTTTCAATGATACACTGCATATTACGTTATATGAGAAGGTATTTTCATTGATACACTACAAATTACGATATATTATAAGGTATTTTCAATGATACACTGCATATTACGTTATATCATAAGGTATTTTCAATGATACACTGCATATTAAGTTATATTATAAGGTATTTTCAATGATACACTGCATATTAAGTTATATTATAAGGTATTTTCAATGATACACTGCATAATACGTTATATTATAAGGTATTTTTAATGATGCACTGCATAATACGTTATACTATAAGGTATTTTCAATGATACACTGCAGATTAAGTTATATTATAAGGTATTTTCAATGATAAACTACTATATATTATAAGGTATTTTCAATGATACACTGCATATTACGTTATATTATAAGGTATTTTCAAAGATACACTACAAATTACGATATATTATAAGGTATTTTCAATGATACACTGCATATTACGTTATATTATAAGGTATTTTCAAAGATACACTACAAATAACGATATATTATAAGGTATTTTCAATGATACACTGCATATTACGTTATATTATAAGGTATTTTCAATGATACACTGCATAATACGTTATATTATAAGGTATTTTCAATGATACACTGCATATTACGTTATATTATAAGGTATTTTCAATGATACACTGCATAATACGTTATATTATAAGGTATTTTTAATGATGCACTGCATAATACGTTATACTATAAGGTATTTTCAATGATACACTGCATATTAAGTTATATTATAAGGTATTTTCAATGATACACTGCATAATACGTTATATTATAAGGTATTTTCAATGATGCACTGCATATTACGTTATACTATAAGGTATTTTCAATGATACACTGCATATTAAGTTATATTATAAGGTATTTTCAATGATACACTGCATAATACGTTATATTATAAGGTATTTTCAATGATACACTGCATATTACGTTATATTATAAGGTATTTTCAATGATACACTGCATATTAAGTTATATTATAAGGTATTTTCAATGATAAACTACTATATATTATAAGGTATTTTCAATGATACACTGCATATTACGTTATATTATAAGGTATTTTCAATGATACACTACAAATTACGATATATTATAAGGTATTTTCAATGATACACTGCATATTTCGTTATATTATAAGGTATTTTCAATGATACACTGCATATTACGGTATATCATAAGGTATTTTCAATGATACACTGCATATTAAGTTATATTATAAGGTATTTTCAATGATAAACTACTATATATTATAAGGTATTTTCAAAGATACACTACAAATAACGATATATTATAAGGTATTTTCAATGATACACTGCATATTACGTTATATTATAAGGTATTTTCAATGATACACTGCATATTACGTTATATTATAAGGTATTTTCAATGATGCACTGCATATTACGTTATACTATAAGGTATTTTCAATGATACACTACAAATTACGATATATTATAAGGTATTTTCAATGATACACTGCATATTACGTTATATTATAAGGTATTTTCAATGATACACTGCATATTACGTTATATGAGAAGGTATTTTCATTGATACACTACAAATTACGATATATTATAAGGTATTTTCAATGATACACTGCATATTACGTTATATGTGAAGGTATTTTCAATGATACACTGCATATTACGTTATATTATAAGGTATTTTCAATGATACACTGCATATTACGTTATATTATAAGGTATTTTCAATGATACACTGCATATTACGTTATATTATAAGGTATTTTCAATGATACACTACAAATAACGATATATTATAAGGTATTTTCAATGATACACTGCATATTACGTTATATTATAAGGTATTTTCAAAGATACACTACAAATAACGATATATTATAAGGTATTTTCAATGATACACTGCATATTACGTTATATTATAAGGTATTTTCAATGATACACTACAAATAACGATATATTATAAGGTATTTTCAATGATACACTGCATATTACGTTATATTATAAGGTATTTTCAAAGATACACTACAAATAACGATATATTATAAGGTATTTTCAATGATACACTGCATATTACGTTATATGAGAAGGTATTTTCATTGATACACTACAAATTACGATATATTATAAGGTATTTTCAATGATACACTGCATATTACGTTATATCATAAGGTATTTTCAATGATACACTGCATATTAAGTTATATTAAAAGGTGTTTTCAATGATAAACTGCAATATATTATAAGGTATTTTCAATGATACACTGCATATTACGTTATATTATAAGGTATTTTCAATGATACACTGCATATTACGTTATACTAAAAGGTATTTTCAATGATGCACTGCATATTACGTTATACTATAAGGTATTTTCAATGATACACTGCATATTAAGTTATATTATAAGGTATTTTCAATGATACACTGCATAATACGTTATATTATAAGGTATTTTTAATGATGCACTGCATAATACGTTATACTATAAGGTATTTTCAATGATACACTGCATATTAAGTTATATTATAAGGTATTTTCAATGATAAACTACTATATATTTTAAGGTATTTTCAATGATACACTGCATATTACGTTATATTATAAGGTATTTTCAAAGATACACTACAAATTACGATATATTATAAGGTATTTTCAATGATACACTGCATATTACGTTATATTATAAGGTATTTTCAAAGATACACTACAAATAACGATATATTATAAGGTATTTTCAATGATACACTGCATATTACGTTATATTATAAGGTATTTTCAATGATACACTGCATAATACGTTATATTATAAGGTATTTTCAATGATACACTGCATATTACGTTATATTATAAGGTATTTTCAATGATACCCTGCATAATACGTTATATTATAAGGTATTTTTAATGATGCACTGCATAATACGTTATACTATAAGGTATTTTCAATGATACACTGCATATTAAGTTATATTATAAGGTATTTTCAATGATACACTGCATAATACGTTATATTATAAGGTATTTTCAATGATACACTGCATATTACGTTATATTATAAGGTATTTTCAATGATACACTGCATATTAAGTTATATTATAAGGTATTTTCAATGATAAACTACTATATATTATAAGGTATTTTCAATGATACACTGCATATTACGTTATATTATAAGGTATTTTCAAAGATACACTACAAATTACGATATATTATAAGGTATTTTCAATGATACACTGCATATTACGTTATATTATAAGGTATTTTCAAAGATACACTACAAATAACGATATATTATAAGGTATTTTCAATGATACACTGCATATTACGTTATATTATAAGGTATTTTCAATGATACACTGCATAATACGTTATATTATAAGGTATTTTCAATGATACACTGCATATTACGTTATATTATAAGGTATTTTCAATGATACCCTGCATAATACGTTATATTATAAGGTATTTTTAATGATGCACTGCATAATACGTTATACTATAAGGTATTTTCAATGATACACTGCATATTAAGTTATATTATAAGGTATTTTCAATGATACACTGCATAATACGTTATATTATAAGGTATTTTCAATGATACACTGCATATTACGTTATATTATAAGGTATTTTCAATGATACACTGCATATTAAGTTATATTATAAGGTATTTTCAATGATAAACGACTATATATTATAAGGTATTTTCAATGATACACTGCATATTACGTTATATTATAAGGTATTTTCAAAGATACACTACAAATAACGATATATTATAAGGTATTTTCAATGATACACTGCATATTACGTTATATTATAAGGTATTTTCAATGATACACTGCATAATACGTTATATTATAAGGTATTTTCAATGATACACTGCATATTACGTTATATTATAAGGTATTTTCAATGATACACTGCATATTAAGTTATATTATAAGGTATTTTCAATGATAAACTACTATATATTATAAGGTATTTTCAATGATACACTGCATATTACGTTATATTATAAGGTATTTTCAATGATACACTACAAATTACGATATATTATAAGGTATTTTCAATGATACACTGCATATTACGTTATATGAGAAGGTATTTTCATTGATACACTACAAATTACGATATATTATAAGGTATTTTCAATGATACACTGCATATTACGTTATATCTGAAGGTATTTTCAATGATACACTGCATATTACGTTATATTATAAGGTATTTTCAATGATACACTGCATAATACGTTATATTATAAGGTATTTTCAATGATACACTGCATATTACGTTATATTATAAGGTATTTTCAATGATACACTGCATAATACGTTATATTATAAGGTATTTTCAATGATAAACTACTATATATTATAAGGTATTTTCAATGATACACTGCATATTACGTTATATTATAAGGTATTTTCAATGATACACTGCATAATACTTTATATTATAAGGTATTTTCAATGATACACTGCATATTACGTTATATCTGAAGGTATTTTCAATGATACACTGCATAATACGTTATATTATAAGGTATTTTCAATGATGCACTGCATATTACGTTATACTATAAGGTATTTTCTATGATACACTGCATATTAAGTTATATTATAAGGTATTTTCAATGATAAACTACTATATATTATAAGGTATTTTCAATGATACACTGCATATTACGTTATATTATAAGGTATTTTCAAAGATACACTACAAATAACGATATATTATAAGGTATTTTCAATGATACACTGCATATTACGTTATATGAGAAGGTATTTTCATTGATACACTACAAATTACGATATATTCTAAGGTATTTTCAATGATACACTGCATATTAAGTTATATCATAAGGTATTTTCAATGATACACTGCATATTAAGTTATATTAAAAGGTATTTTCAATGATAAACTGCAATATATTATAAGGTATTTTCAATGATACACTGCATATTACGTTATATCTGAAGGTATTTTCAATGATACACTGCATATTACGTTAAATTATAAGGTATTTTCAATGATAAACTGCAATATATTATAAGGTATTTTCAATGATACACTGCATAATACGTTATATTATAAGGTATTTTCAATGATACACTGCATATTACGTTATATTATAAGGTATTTTCAATGATACACTGCATAATACGTTATATTATAAGGTATTTTCAATGATGCACTGCATATTACGTTATACTATAAGGTATTTTCAATGATACACTGCATATTAAGTTATATTATAAGGTATTTTCAATGATAAACTACTATATATTATAAGGTATTTTCAATGATACACTGCATATTACGTTATATTATAAGGTATTTTCAAAGATACACTACAAATAACGATATATTATAAGGTATTTTCAATGATACACTGCATATTACGTTATATGAGAAGGTATTTTCATTGATACACTACAAATTACGATATATTATAAGGTATTTTCAATGATACACTGCATATTACGTTATATCATAAGGTATTTTCAATGATACACTGCATATTAAGTTATATTAAAAGGTATTTTCAATGATAAACTGCAATATATTATAAGGTATTTTCAATGATACACTGCATATTACGTTATATTATAAGGTATTTTCAAAGATACACTACAAATAACGATATATTATAAGGTATTTTCAATGATACACTGCATATTACGTTATATGAGAAGGTATTGTCATTGATACACTACAAATTACGATATATTATAAGGTATTTTCAATGATACACTGCATATTACGTTATATCATAAGGTATTTTCAATGATACACTGCATATTAAGTTATATTAAAAGGTATTTTCAATGATAAACTGCAATATATTATAAGGTATTTTCAATGATACACTGCATATTACGTTATATTATAAGGTATTTTCAAAGATACACTACAAATTACGATATATTATAAGGTATTTTCAATGATACACTGCATATTACGTTATATTATAAGGTATTTTCAAAGATACACTACAAATAACGATATATTATAAGGTATTTTCAATGATACACTGCATATTACGTTATATTATAAGGTATTTTCAATGATACACTGCATATTACGTTATATTATAAGGTATTTTCAATGATGCACTGCATATTACGTTATACTATAAGGTATTTTCAATGATACACTACAAATTACGATATATTATAAGGTATTTTCAATGATACACTGCATATTACGTTATATTATAAGGTATTTTCAATGATACACTGCATATTACGGTATATCATAAGGTATTTTCAATGATACACTGCATATTACGTTATATGAGAAGGTATTTTCATTGATACACTACAAATTACGATATATTATAAGGTATTTTCAATGATACACTGCATAATACGTTATATTATAAGGTATTTTCAATGATACACTGCATATTACGTTATATTATAAGGTATTTTTAATGATACACTGCATAATACGTTATATTATAAGGTATTTTCAATGATGCACTGCATATTACGTTATACTATAAGGTATTTTCAATGATACACTGCATATTAAGTTATATTATAAGGTATTTTCAATGATAAACTACTATATATTATAAGGTATTTTCAATGATACACTGCATATTACGTTATATTATAAGGTATTTTCAAAGATACACTACAAATAACGATATATTATAAGGTATTTTCAATGATACACTGCATATTACGTTATATGAGAAGGTATTTTCATTGATACACTACAAATTACGATATATTATAAGGTATTTTCAATGATACACTGCATATTACGTTATATCATAAGGTATTTTCAATGATACACTGCATATTAAGTTATATTAAAAGGTATTTTCAATGATAAACTGCAATATATTATAAGGTATTTTCAATGATACACTGCATATTACGTTATATTATAAGGTATTTTCAAAGATACACTACAAATAACGATATATTATAAGGTATTTTCAATGATACACTGCATATTACGTTATATGAGAAGGTATTGTCATTGATACACTACAAATTACGATATATTATAAGGTATTTTCAATGATACACTGCATATTACGTTATATCATAAGGTATTTTCAATGATACACTGCATATTAAGTTATATTAAAAGGTATTTTCAATGATAAACTGCAATATATTATAAGGTATTTTCAATGATACACTGCATATTACGTTATATTATAAGGTATTTTCAAAGATACACTACAAATTACGATATATTATAAGGTATTTTCAATGATACACTGCATATTACGTTATATTATAAGGTATTTTCAAAGATACACTACAAATAACGATATATTATAAGGTATTTTCAATGATACACTGCATATTACGTTATATTATAAGGTATTTTCAATGATACACTGCATATTACGTTATATTATAAGGTATTTTCAATGATGCACTGCATATTACGTTATACTATAAGGTATTTTCAATGATACACTACAAATTACGATATATTATAAGGTATTTTCAATGATACACTGCATATTACGTTATATTATAAGGTATTTTCAATGATACACTGCATATTACGGTATATCATAAGGTATTTTCAATGATACACTGCATATTAAGTTATATTATAAGGTATTTTCAATGATAAACTACTATATATTATAAGGTATTTTCAATGATACACTGCATATTACGTTATATTATAAGGTATTTTCAAAGATACACTACAAATAACGATATATTATAAGGTATTTTCAATGATACACTGCATATTACGTTATATGAGAAGGTATTTTTATTGATACACTACAAATTACGATATATTATAAGGTATTTTCAATGATACACTGCATATTACGTTATATCTGAAGGTATTTTCAATGATACACTGCATATTACGTTTATATTATAAGGTATTTTCAATGATACACTGCATATTACGTTATATTATAAGGTATTTTCAATGATACACTGCATATTACGTTATATTATAAGGTATTTTCAATGATACACTGCATATTACGTTATATTATAAGGTATTTTCAATGATACACTACAAATAACGATATATTATAAGGTATTTTCAATGATACACTGCATATTACGTTATATTATAAGGTATTTTCAAAGATACACTACAAATAACGATATATTATAAGGTATTTTCAATGATACACTGCATATTACGTTATATGAGAAGGTATTTTCATTGATACACTACAAATTACGATATATTATAAGGTATTTTCAATGATACACTGCATAATACGTTATATTATAAGGTATTTTCAATGATACACTGCATATTACGTTATATTATAAGGTATTTTCAATGATACACTGCATAATACGTTATATTATAAGGTATTTTCAATGATGCACTGCATATTACGTTATACTATAAGGTATTTTCAATGATACACTGCATATTAAGTTATATTATAAGGTATTTTCAATGATAAACTACTATATATTATAAGGTATTTTCAATGATACACTGCATATTACGTTATATCTGAAGGTATTTTCAATGATACACTGCATATTACGTTATATTATAAGGTATTTTCAATGATAAACTGCAATATATTATAAGGTATTTTCAATAATACACAGCATATTACGTTATATTATAAGGTATTTTCAAAGATACACTACAAATTACGATATATTATAAGGTATTTTCAATGATACACTGCATATTACGTTATATTATAAGGTATTTTCAATGATACACTGCATAATACGTTATATTATAAGGTATTTTCAATGATGCACTGCATATTACGTTATACTATAAGGTATTTTCAATGATACACTGCATATTAAGTTATATTATAAGGTATTTTCAATGATAAACTACTATATATTATAAGGTATTTTCAATGATACACTGCATATTACGTTATATTATAAGGTATTTTCAAAGATACACTACAAATAACGATATATTATAAGGTATTTTCAATGATACACTGCATATTACGTTATATGAGAAGGTATTTTCATTGATACACTACAAATTACGATATATTATAAGGTATTTTCAATGATACACTGCATATTACGTTATATCATAAGGTATTTTCAATGATACACTGCATGTTAAGTTATATTATAAGGTATTTTCAATGATAAACTACTATATATTATAAGGTATTTTCAATGATACACTGCATATTACGTTATATGAGAAGGTATTTTCATTGATACACTACAAATTACGATATATTATAAGGTATTTTCAATGATACACTGCATATTACGTTATATCATAAGGTATTTTCAATGATACACTGCATATTACGTTATATCTGAAGGTATTTTCAATGATACACTGCATATTACGTTTATATTATAAGGTATTTTCAATGATACACTGCATATTACGTTATATTATAAGGTATTTTCAATGATACACTGCATATTACGTTATATTATAAGGTATTTTCAATGATACACTGCATATTACGTTATATTATAAGGTATTTTCAATGATACACTGCATATTACGTTATATTATAAGGTATTTTCAATGATAAACTGCAATATATTATAAGGTATTTTCAATGATGCACTGCATATTACGTTATACTATAAGGTATTTTCAATGATACACTACAAATTACGATATATTATAAGGTATTTTCAATGATACACTGCATATTACGTTATATTATAAGGTATTTTCAATGATACACTGCATATTACGGTATATCATAAGGTATTTTCAATGATACACTGCATATTAAGTTATATTATAAGGTATTTTCAATGATAAACTACTATATATTATAAGGTATTTTCAATGATACACTGCATATTACGTTATATCTGAAGGTATTTTCAATGATACACTGCATATTACGTTATATTATAAGGTATTTTCAATGATAAACTGCAATATATTATAAGGTATTTTCAATAATACACAGCATATTACGTTATATTATAAGGTATTTTCAAAGATACACTACAAATTACGATATATTATAAGGTATTTTCAATGATACACTGCATATTACGTTATATTATAAGGTATTTTCAAAGATACACTACAAATAACGATATATTATAAGGTATTTTCAATGATACATTGCATATTACGTTATATTATAAGGTATTTTCAATGATACACTGCATAATACGTTATATTATAAGGTATTTTCAATGATACACTGCATATTACGTTATATTATAAGGTATTTTCAATGATACACTGCATATTACGTTATATTATAAGGTATTTTCAATGATGCACTGCATATTACGTTATACTATAAGGTATTTTCAATGATACACTGCATATTACGTTATATGGGAAGGTATTTTCAATGATACACTGCATATTACGTTATATTATAAGGTATTTTCAATGATAAACTACTATATATTATAAGGTATTTTCAATGATACACTGCATATTACGTTATATTATAATGTATTTTCAAAGATACACTACAAATAACGATATATTATAAGGTATTTTCAATGATACACTGCATATTACGTTATATCATAAGGTATTTTCAATGATACACTGCATATTAAGTTATATTAAAAGGTATTTTCAATGATAAACTGCAATATATTATAAGGTATTTTCAATGATACACTGCATATTACGTTATATTATAAGGTATTTTCAAAGATACACTACAAATTACGATATATTATAAGGTATTTTCAATGATACACTGCATATTACGTTATATTATAAGGTATTTTCAAAGATACACTACAAATAACGATATATTATAAGGTATTTTCAATGATACACTGCATATTACGTTATATTATAAGGTATTTTCAATGATACACTGCATATTACGTTATATTATAAGGTATTTTCAATGATGCACTGCATATTACGTTATACTATAAGGTATTTTCAATGATACACTACAAATTACGATATATTATAAGGTATTTTCAATGATACACTGCATATTACGTTATATTATAAGGTATTTTCAATGATACACTGCATATTACGGTATATCATAAGGTATTTTCAATGATACACTGCATATTAAGTTATATTATAAGGTATTTTCAATGATAAACTACTATATATTATAAGGTATTTTCAATGATACACTGCATATTACGTTATATTATAAGGTATTTTCAAAGATACACTACAAATAACGATATATTATAAGGTATTTTCAATGATACACTGCATATTACGTTATATTATAAGGTATTTTCAATGATACACTGCATATTACGTTATATTATAAGGTATTTTCAATGATGCACTGCATATTACGTTATACTATAAGGTATTTTCAATGATACACTACAAATAACGATATATTATAAAGTATTTTCAATGATACACTGCATATTACGTTATATTATAAGGTATTTTCAATGATACACTGCATATTACGTTATATTATAAGGTATTTTCAATGATGCACTGCATATTACGTTATACTATAAGGTATTTTCAATGATACACTACAAATTACGATATATTATAAGGTATTTTCAATGATACACTGCATATTACGTTATATTATAAGGTATTTTCAATGATACACTGCATATTACGGTATATCATAAGGTATTTTCAATGATACACTGCATATTAAGTTATATTATAAGGTATTTTCAATGATAAACTACTATATATTATAAGGTATTTTCAATGATACACTGCATATTACGTTATATCTGAAGGTATTTTCAATGATACACTGCATATTACGTTATATTATAAGGTATTTTCAATGATAAACTGCAATATATTATAAGGTATTTTCAATAATACACAGCATATTACGTTATATTATAAGGTATTTTCAAAGATACACTACAAATTACGATATATTATAAGGTATTTTCAATGATACACTGCATATTACGTTATATTATAAGGTATTTTCAAAGATACACTACAAATAACGATATATTATAAGGTATTTTCAATGATACATTGCATATTACGTTATATTATAAGGTATTTTCAATGATACACTGCATAATACGTTATATTATAAGGTATTTTCAATGATACACTGCATATTACGTTATATTATAAGGTATTTTCAATGATACACTGCATATTACGTTATATTATAAGGTATTTTCAATGATGCACTGCATATTACGTTATACTATAAGGTATTTTCAATGATACACTGCATATTACGTTATATGGGAAGGTATTTTCAATGATACACTGCATATTACGTTATATTATAAGGTATTTTCAATGATAAACTACTATATATTATAAGGTATTTTCAATGATACACTGCATATTACGTTATATTATAAGGTATTTTCAAAGATACACTACAAATAACGATATATTATAAGGTATTTTCAATGATACACTGCATATTACGTTATATCATAAGGTATTTTCAATGATACACTGCATATTAAGTTATATTAAAAGGTATTTTCAATGATAAACTGCAATATATTATAAGGTATTTTCAATGATACACTGCATATTACGTTATATTATAAGGTATTTTCAAAGATACACTACAAATTACGATATATTATAAGGTATTTTCAATGATACACTGCATATTACGTTATATTATAAGGTATTTTCAAAGATACACTACAAATAACGATATATTATAAGGTATTTTCAATGATACACTGCATATTACGTTATATTATAAGGTATTTTCAATGATACACTGCATATTACGTTATATTATAAGGTATTTTCAATGATGCACTGCATATTACGTTATACTATAAGGTATTTTCAATGATACACTACAAATTACGATATATTATAAGGTATTTTCAATGATACACTGCATATTACGTTATATTATAAGGTATTTTCAATGATACACTGCATATTACGGTATATCATAAGGTATTTTCAATGATACACTGCATATTAAGTTATATTATAAGGTATTTTCAATGATAAACTACTATATATTATAAGGTATTTTCAATGATACACTGCATATTACGTTATATTATAAGGTATTTTCAAAGATACACTACAAATAACGATATATTATAAGGTATTTTCAATGATACACTGCATATTACGTTATATGAGAAGGTATTTTTATTGATACACTACAAATTACGATATATTATAAGGTATTTTCAATGATACACTGCATATTACGTTATATCTGAAGGTATTTTCAATGATACACTGCATATTACGTTTATATTATAAGGTATTTTCAATGATACACTGCATATTACGTTATATTATAAGGTATTTTCAATGATACACTGCATATTACGTTATATTATAAGGTATTTTCAATGATACACTGCATATTACGTTATATTATAAGGTATTTTCAATGATACACTACAAATAACGATATATTATAAGGTATTTTCAATGATACACTGCATATTACGTTATATTATAAGGTATTTTCAAAGATACACTACAAATAACGATATATTATAAGGTATTTTCAATGATACACTGCATATTACGTTATATGAGAAGGTATTTTCATTGATACACTACAAATTACGATATATTATAAGGTATTTTCAATGATACACTGCATATTACGTTATATCATAAGGTATTTTCAATGATACACTGCATATTAAGTTATATTAAAAGGTATTTTCAATGATAAACTGCAATATATTATAAGGTATTTTCAATGATACACTGCATATTACGTTATATTATAAGGTATTTTCAAAGATACACTACAAATTACGATATATTATAAGGTATTTTCAATGATACACTGCATATTACGTTATATTATAAGGTATTTTCAATGATACACTGCATAATACGTTATATTATAAGGTATTTTCAATGATACACTGCATATTACGTTATATTATAAGGTATTTTCAATGATACACTGCATAATACGTTATATTATAATGTATTTTTAATGATGCACTGCATAATACGTTATACTATAAGGTATTTTCAATGATACACTGCATATTAAGTTATATTATAAGGTATTTTCAATGATAAACTACTATATATTATAAGGTATTTTCAATGATACACTGCATATTACGTTATATTATAAGGTATTTTCAAAGATACACTACAAATAACGATATATTATAAGGTATTTTCAATGATACACTGCATATTACGTTATATGAGAAGGTATTTTCATTGATACACTACAAATTACGATATATTATAAGGTATTTTCAATGATACACTGCATATTACGTTATATCATAAGGTATTTTCAATGATACACTGCATATTAAGTTATATTAAAAGGTATTTTCAATGATAAACTGCAATATATTATAAGGTATTTTCAATGATACACTGCATATTACGTTATATTGTAAGGTATTTTCAATGATACACTGCATAATACGTTATATTATAAGGTATTTTCAATGATACACTGCATATTACGTTATATTATAAGGTATTTTCAATGATACACTGCATATTACGTTATATTATAAGGTATTTTTAATGATGCACTGCATAATACGTTATACTATAAGGTATTTTCAATGATACACTGCATATTAAGTTATATTATAAGGTATTTTCAATGATAAACTACTATATAATATAAGGTATTTTCAATGATACACTGCATATTACGTTATATTATAAGGTATTTTCAAAGATACACTACAAATTACGATATATTATAAGGTATTTTCAATGATACACTGCATATTACGTTATATCATAAGGTATTTTCAATGATACACTGCATATTAAGATATATTAAAAGGTATTTTCAATGATAAACTGCAATATATTATAAGGTATTTTCAATGATACACTGCATATTACGTTATATTATAATGTATTTTCCAAGATACACTACAAATTACGATATATTATAAGGTATTTTCAATGATACACTGCATATTACGTTATATTATGAGGTATTTTCAATGATACACTGCATATTACGTTATATCATAAGGTATTTTCAATGATACACTGCATATTAAGATATATTAAAAGGTATTTTCAATGATAAACTGCAATATATTATAAGGTATTTTCAATGATACACTGCATATTACGTTATATTATAATGTATTTTCCAAGATACACTACAAATTACGATATATTATAAGGTATTTTCAATGATAAACTACTATATATTATAAGGTATTTTCAATGATACACTGCATATTACGTTATATTATAAGGTATTTTCAAAGATACACTACAAATTACGATATATTATAAGGTATTTTCAATGATACACTACAAATTACGATATATTATAAGGTATTTTCAATGATACACTGCATATTACGTTATATTATAAGGTATTTTCAATGATACACTGCATATTACGTTATATTATAAGGTATTTTCAATGATACACTGCATAATACGTTATATTATAAGGTATTTTTAATGATGCACTGCATAATACGTTATACTATAAGGTATTTTCAATGATACACTGCATATTAAGTTATATTATAAGGTATTTTCAATGATAAACTACTATATATTATAAGGTATTTTCAATGATACACTGCATATTACGTTATATTATAAGGTATTTTCAAAGATACACTACAAATTACGATATATTATAAGGTATTTTCAATGATACACTGCATATTACGTTATATGAGAAGGTATTTTCATTGATACACTACAAATTACGATATATTATAAGGTATTTTCAATGATACACTGCATATTACGTTATATCATAAGGTATTTTCAATGATACACTGCATATTACGTTATATTATAAGGTATTTTCAATGATACACTGCATATTACGTTATATTATAAGGTATTTTCAATGATACACTGCATATTACGGTATATCATAAGGTATTTTCAATGATACACTGCATATTAAGTTATATTATAAGGTATTTTCAATGATAAACTACTATATATTATAAGGTATTTTCAATGATACACTGCATATTACGTTATATTATAAGGTATTTTCAAAGATACACTACAAATAACGATATATTATAAGGTATTTTCAATGATACACTGCATATTACGTTATATGAGAAGGTATTTTCATTGATACACTACAAATTACGATATATTATAAGGTATTTTCAATGATACACTGCATATTACGTTATATCATAAGGTATTTTCAATGATACACTGCATATTAAGTTATATTAAAATGTATTTTCAATGATAAACTGCAATATATTATAAGGTATTTTCAATGATACACTGCATATTACGTTATATTATAAGGTATTTTCAATGATACACTGCATAATACGTTATATTATAAGGTATTTTCAATGATACACTGCATATTACGTTATATTATAAGGTATTTTCAATGATACACTGCATAATACGTTATATTATAAGGTATTTTTAATGATGCACTGCATAATACGTTATACTATAAGGTATTTTCAATGATACACTGCATATTAAGTTATATTATAAGGTATTTTCATTGATAAACTACTATATATTATAAGGTATTTTCAATGATACACTGCATATTACGTTATATTATAAGGTATTTTCAAAGATACACTACAAATAACGATATATTATAAGGTATTTTCAATGATACACTGCATATTACGTTATATGAGAAGGTATTTTCATTGATACACTACAAATTACGATATATTATAAGGTATTTTCAATGATACACTGCATATTACGTTATATCATAAGGTATTTTCAATGATACACTGCATATTAAGATATATTAAAAGGTATTTTCAATGATAAACTGCAATATATTATAAGGTATTTTCAATGATACACTGCATATTACGTTATATTATAATGTATTTTCCAAGATACACTACAAATTACGATATATTATAAGGTATTTTCAATGATACACTGCATATTACGTTATATTATGAGGTATTTTCAATGATACACTGCATATTACGTTATATCATAAGGTATTTTCAATGATACACTGCATATTAAGATATATTAAAAGGTATTTTCAATGATAAACTGCAATATATTATAAGGTATTTTCAATGATACACTGCATATTACGTTATATTATAATGTATTTTCCAAGATACACTACAAATTACGATATATTATAAGGTATTTTCAATGATAAACTGCAATATATTATAAGGTATTTTCAATGATACACTGCATATTACGTTATATTATAAGGTATTTTCAAAGATACACTACAAATTACGATATATTATAAGGTATTTTCAATGATACACTACAAATTACGATATATTATAAGGTATTTTCAATGATACACTGCATATTACGTTATATTATAAGGTATTTTCAATGATACACTGCATATTACGTTATATTATAAGGTATTTTCAATGATACACTGCATAATACGTTATATTATAAGGTATTTTTAATGATGCACTGCATAATACGTTATACTATAAGGTATTTTCAATGATACACTGCATATTAAGTTATATTATAAGGTATTTTCAATGATACACTGCATATTACGTTATATTATAAGGTATTTTCAATAATACACTGCATAATACGTTATATGAGAAGGTATTTTCATTGATACACTACAAATTACGATATATTATAAGGTATTTTCAATGATACACTGCATATTACGTTATATTATAAGGTATTTTCAATGATACACTGCATAATACGTTATATTATAAGGTATTTTCAATGATGCACTGCATATTACGTTATACTATAAGGTATTTTCAATGATACACTGCATATTAAGTTATATTATAAGGTATTTTCAATGATACACTGCATATTACGTTAAATTATAAGGTATTTTCAATGATACACTGCATATTACGTTATATTATAAGGTATTTTCAATGATACACTGCATAATACGTTATATTATAAGGTATTTTCAATGATGCACTGCATATTACGTTATACTATAAGGTATTTTCAATGATACACTGCATATTAAGTTATATTATAAGGTATTTTCAATGATACACTGCATATTACGTTATATTATAAGGTATTTTCAATAATACACTGCATAATACGTGATATGAGAAGGTATTTTCATTGATACACTACAAATTACGATATATTATAAAGTTTTTTCAATGATACACTGCATATTACGTTATATTATAAGGTATTTTCAAAGATACACTACAAATAACGATATATTATAAGGTATTTTCAATGATACACTGCATATTACGTTATATTATAAGGTATTTTCAATGATACACTGCATATTACGTTATATTATAAGGTATTTTCAATGATGCACTGCATATTACGTTATACTATAAGGTATTTTCAATGATACACTACAAATTACGATATATTATAAGGTATTTTCAATGATACACTGCATATTAAGTTATATTATAAGGTATTTTCAATGATACACTGCATATTACGTTATATTATAAGGTATTTTCAATGATACACTGCATATTACGTTATATTATAAGGTATTTTCAATAATACACTGCATAATACGTGATATGAGAAGGTATTTTCATTGATACACTACAAATTACGATATATTATAAAGTATTTTCAATGATACACTGCATATTACGTTATATTATAAGGTATTTTCAATGATACACTACAAATAACGATATATTATAAGGTATTTTCAATGATACTGCATATTACGTTATATGAGAAGGTATTTTCATTGATACACTACAAATTACGATATATTATAAGGTATTTTCAATGATACACTGCATATTACGTTATATTAAAAGGTATTTTCAATGATAAACTGCAATATATTATAAGGTATTTTCAATGATACACTGCATATTACGTTATATTATAAGGTATTTTCAAAGATACACTACAAATTACGATATATTATAAGGTATTTTCAATGATACACTGCATATTACGTTATATTATAAGGTATTTTCAAAGATACACTACAAATAACGATATATTATAAGGTATTTTCAATGATACACTGCATATTACGTTATATTATAAGGTATTTTCAATGATACACTGCATATTACGTTATATTATAAGGTATTTTCAATGATGCACTGCATATTACGTTATACTATAAGGTATTTTCAATGATACACTACAAATTACGATATATTATAAGGTATTTTCAATGATACACTGCATATTACGTTATATTATAAGGTATTTTCAAAGATACACTACAAATTACGATATATTATAAGGTATTTTCAATGATACACTGCATATTACGTTATATTATAAGGTATTTTCAATGATACACTGCATAATACGTTATATTATAAGGTATTTTCAATGATACACTGCATATTACGTTATATTATAAGGTATTTTCAATGATACACTGCATAATACGTTATATTATAATGTATTTTTAATGATGCACTGCATAATACGTTATACTATAAGGTATTTTCAATGATACACTGCATATTAAGTTATATTATAAGGTATTTTCAATGATAAACTACTATATATTATAAGGTATTTTCAATGATACACTGCATATTACGTTATATTATAAGGTATTTTCAAAGATACACTACAAATAACGATATATTATAAGGTATTTTCAATGATACACTGCATATTACGTTATATGAGAAGGTATTTTCATTGATACACTACAAATTACGATATATTATAAGGTATTTTCAATGATACACTGCATATTACGTTATATCATAAGGTATTTTCAATGATACACTGCATATTACGTTATATTATAAGGTATTTTCAATGATAAACTGCAATATATTATAAGGTATTTTCAATGATACACTGCATATTACGTTATATTGTAAGGTATTTTCAATGATACACTGCATAATACGTTATATTATAAGGTATTTTCAATGATACACTGCATATTACGTTATATTATAAGGTATTTTCAATGATACACTGCATATTACGTTATATTATAAGGTATTTTTAATGATGCACTGCATAATACGTTATACTATAAGGTATTTTCAATGATACACTGCATATTAAGTTATATTATAAGGTATTTTCAATGATAAACTACTATATAATATAAGGTATTTTCAATGATACACTGCATATTACGTTATATTATAAGGTATTTTCAAAGATACACTACAAATTACGATATATTATAAGGTATTTTCAATGATACACTGCATATTACGTTATATTATAAGGTATTTTCAATGATACACTGCATATTAAGATATATTAAAAGGTATTTTCAATGATAAACTGCAATATATTATAAGGTATTTTCAATGATACACTGCATATTACGTTATATTATAATGTATTTTCCAAGATACACTACAAATTACGATATATTATAAGGTATTTTCAATGATACACTGCATATTACGTTATATTATAAGGTATTTTCAATGATACACTGCATATTACGTTATATCATAAGGTATTTTCAATGATACACTGCATATTAAGATATATTAAAAGGTATTTTCAATGATAAACTGCAATATATTATAAGGTATTTTCAATGATACACTGCATATTACGTTATATTATAATGTATTTTCCAAGATACACTACAAATTACGATATATTATAAGGTATTTTCAATGATAAACTGCAATATATTATAAGGTATTTTCAATGATACACTGCATATTACGTTATATTATAAGGTATTTTCAAAGATACACTACAAATTACGATATATTATAAGGTATTTTCAATGATACACTACAAATTACGATATATTATAAGGTATTTTCAATGATACACTGCATATTACGTTATATTATAAGGTATTTTCAATGATACACTGCATATTACGTTATATTATAAGGTATTTTCAATGATACACTGCATAATACGTTATATTATAAGGTATTTTTAATGATGCACTGCATAATACGTTATACTATAAGGTATTTTCAATGATACACTGCATATTAAGTTATATTATAAGGTATTTTCAATGATAAACTACTATATATTATAAGGTATTTTCAATGATACACTGCATATTACGTTATATTATAAGGTATTTTCAAAGATACACTACAAATTACGATATATTATAAGGTATTTTCAATGATACACTGCATATTACGTTATATGAGAAGGTATTTTCATTGATACACTACAAATTACGATATATTATAAGGTATTTTCAATGATACACTGCATATTACG
>CAKAJI010000505.1:0-104009 GCA_916610255.1 Lasioglossum lativentre
CTTCCCTATGAATCGGGAAGTTAATAACGTAATATGCAGTCTACCATTAAGAATACCTTATAATATAACGTAATATGCAGTGTATGAATGAAAATACCTTATAATATAACGTAATATGCAGTGTATCATTGGAAATACCTTATAATATAACGTAATATGCAGTGTATCATTGAAAATACCTTATAATATAACGTAATATGCAGTGTATCATTGAAAATAACTTATAATATAATGTAATATGCAGTGTATCATTGAAAATACCTTATAATATATCGTAATATGCAGTGTATCAATGAAAATACCTTATAATATAACGTAATATGCAGTGTGTCATTGAAAATACCTAATAATACTATGTAATATGCAGTGTATCATTGAATATACCTTATAATATAACGTAATAGGCAGTGTATCATTGAAAATACATTATAAAATAACGTAATATGCTGTCTACCATTAAGAATACCTTATAATATAACGTAATATGCAGTGTATGAATGAAAATACCTTATAATATAACGGAATATGCAGTGTATCATTGAAAATACCTTATAATATATCGTAATATGCAGTGTACCATTGAAAATTCCTTATAATGTAATGTAATATGCAGTGTATCATTGAAAATACCTTATAATGTAATGTAATATGCAGTGTATCATTGAAAATACCTTATAATATAACGTAATATGCAGTGTATCATTGAAAATACCTTATAATGTAACGTAATATGCAGTGTATCAATGAAAATAACTTATAATATATCGTAGTGCATCATTGAAAATACCTTATAATATAACGTAATATTCAGTGTATCATTGAAAATAGCTTATAATATAACGTAATATGCAGTGTATCATTGAAAATACCTTATAATATAACGTGATATTTGCAGTCTATCATTGAAAATACCTTATTATATAAGGTAATATGCAGTCTATCAATGAAAATAACTTATAATATAACGTAATACGCAGTGTATCATTGAAAATACCTTATAATATAACGTAATATACAGTGATTCATTGAAAATACTTTAGAATATATCGTAATTTGTAGTGTATCATTGAAAATACCTTATAATATAACGTAATTTGTAGTGTATTATTGA
This sequence comes from Lasioglossum lativentre, assembly GCA_916610255.1. Lineage (NCBI taxonomy): Eukaryota > Metazoa > Arthropoda > Insecta > Hymenoptera > Halictidae > Lasioglossum > Lasioglossum lativentre. The sequence goes on from CAKAJI010000505.1 coordinate 1,112, forward strand.
AAATACCTTATAATATAAAGTAATATGCAGTGTATCATTGAAAATAGCTTATAATATAACGTAATTTGTAGTGTATTATTGAAAATACCTTATAATATAAAGTAATATGCAGTGTATCATTGAAAATAGCTTATAATATAACGTAATATGCAGTCTCCCATTGAAAATACATTATAAAATAATGTAATATGCAGTGTATCATTGAAAATAACTTATAATATAATGTAATATGCAGTGTATCATTGAAAATACTTTATAATATAACGTAATATGCAGTGATTCATTGAAAATACACTATAATGAAACGTAATATTTGCAGTCTGTCATTGAAAATACCTTATAATGTAATGTAATATGCAGTGTATCATTGAAAATACCTGATAATGTAACGTAGTATGCAGTGTATCATTGAAAATACCTTATAATATTACGTAATATGCAGTGTATCATTGAAAATACCTTATAATATAACATAATATGCTGTGTGTTATTGAAATTACCTAATAATATATCGTAATATGCAGTGTATCATTAATAATACCTTATAATATAGCATAATATGCAGTGTGTTATTGAAAATACCTTATAATGTAATGTAATATGCAGTGTATCATTGAAAATACCTTATAATGTAATGTAATATGCAGTGTATCATTGAAAATACCTTATAATATAACGTAATATGCAGTGTATCATTGAAAATACCTTATAATATAACGTGATATTTGCTGTCTATCATTGAAAATACCTTATTATATATAGTAGTTTATCATTGAAAATACCTAATATATCGTAATATGCAGTGTATCATTAATAATACCTTATAATATAACATAATATGCAGTGTGTTATTGAAAATACCTTATAATGTAATGTAATATGCAGTGTATCATTGAAAATACCTTATAATATATCGTAATTTGTAGTGTATCATTGAAAATAGCTTATAATATAACGTAATATGCAGTCTCCCATTGAAAATACATTATAAAATAATGTAATATGCAGTGTATCATTGAAAATAACTTATAATATAATGTAATATGCAGTGTATCATTGAAAATACCTTATAATGTAACATAATATGCTGTGTGTTATTGAAAATACCTTATAATGTAATATGCAGTGTATCATTGAAAATACCTTATAATGTAATGTAATATGCAGTGTATCATTGAAAATACCTTATAATATAACGTAATATGCAGTGTATCATTGAAAATACCTTATAATATAACGTAATATACAGTGTATCATTGAAAATACTTTAGAATATATCGTAATTTGTAGTTTATAATTGAAAATACCTTATAATATAACGTAATTTGTAGTGTATTATTGAAAATACCTTATAATATAAAGTAATATGCAGTGTATCATTGAAAATAGCTTATAATATAACGTAATATGCAGTCTCCCATTGAAAATACATTATAAAATAATGTAATATGCAGTGTATCATTGAAAATACCTTATAATATAACGTGATATTTGCAGTCTATCATTGAAAATACCTTATTATATAAGGTAATATGCAGTCTATCAATGAAAATAACTTATAGTATAACGTGATATTTGCAGTCTATCATTGAAAATACCTTATTATATAAGGTAATATGCAGTCTATCAATGAAAATAACTTATAATATAACGTAATACGCAGTGTATCATTGAAAATACCTTATAATATAACGTAATATACAGTGTATCATTGAAAATACTTTAGAATATATCGTAATTTGTAGTGTATCATTGAAAATACCTTATAATATAACGTAATTTGTAGTGTATTATTGAAAATACCTTATAATATAAAGTAATATGCAGTGTATCATTGAAAATAGCTTATAATATAACGTAATTTGTAGTGTATTATTGAAAATACCTTATAATATAAAGTAATATGCAGTGTATCATTGAAAATAGCTTATAATATAACGTAATATGCAGTCTCCCATTGAAAATACATTATAAAATAATGTAATATGCAGTGTATCATTGAAAATAACTTATAATATAACGTAATATGCAGTGTATCATTGAAAATACCTTATAATATAACGTAATATGCAGTGTATCATTGAAAATACACTATAATGAAACGTAATATTTGCAGTCTGTCATTGAAAATACCTTATAATGTAATGTAATATGCAGTGTATCATTGAAAATACCTGATAATGTAACGTAGTATGCAGTGTATCATTGAAAATACCTTATAATATTACGTAATATGCAGTGTATCATTGAAAATACCTTATAATATAACATAATATGCTGTGTGTTATTGAAATTACCTAATAATATATCGTAATATGCAGTGTATCATTAATAATACCTTATAATATAGCATAATATGCAGTGTGTTATTGAAAATACCTTATAATGTAATGTAATATGCAGTGTATCATTGAAAATACCTTATAATGTAATGTAATATGCAGTGTATCATTGAAAATACCTTATAATATAACGTAATATGCAGTGAATCATTGAAAATACCTAATAATATAACGTGATATTTGCAGTCTATCATTGAAAATACCTTATTATATATAGTAGTTTATCATTGAAAATACCTAATATATCGTAATATGCAGTGTATCATTAATAATACCTTATAATATAACATAATATGCAGTGTGTTATTGAAAATACCTTGTAATGTAATGTAATATGCAGTGTATCATTGAAAATACCTTATAATATATCGTAATTTGTAGTGTATCATTGAAAATAGCTTATAATATAACGTAATATGCAGTCTCCCATTGAAAATACATTATAAAATAATGTAATATGCAGTGTATCATTGAAAATAACTTATAATATAATGTAATATGCAGTGTATCATTGAAAATACCTTATAATGTAACATAATATGCTGTGTGTTATTGAAAATACCTTATAATGTAATATGCAGTGTATCATTGAAAATACCTTATAATGTAATGTAATATGCAGTGTATCATTGAAAATACCTTATAATATAACGTAATATGCAGTGTATCATTGAAAATACCTTATAATATATCGTAGTGCATCATTGAAAATACCTTATAATATAACGTAATATGCAGTGTATCATTGAAAATACCTGATAATGTAACGTAGTATGCAGTGTATCATTGAAAATACCTTATAATATTACGTAATATGCAGTGTATCATTGAAAATACCTTATAATATAACATAATATGCTGTGTGTTATTGAAATTACCTAATAATATATCGTAATATGCAGTGTATCATTAATAATACCTTATAATATAGCATAATATGCAGTGTGTTATTGAAAATACCTTATAATGTAATGTAATATGCAGTGTATCATTGAAAATACCTTATAATATAACGTAATATGCAGTGTATCATTGAAAATACCTTATAATATAACGTAATATGCAGTGTATCATTGAAAATACCTTATAATATAACGTGATATTTGCTGTCTATCATTGAAAATACCTTATTATATATAGTAGTTTATCATTGAAAATACCTAATATATCGTAATATGCAGTGTATCATTAATAATACCTTATAATATAACATAATATGCAGTGTGTTATTGAAAATACCTTATAATGTAATGTAATATGCAGTGTATCATTGAAAATACCTTATAATATATCGTAATTTGTAGTGTATCATTGAAAATAGCTTATAATATAACGTAATATGCAGTCTCCCATTGAAAATACATTATAAAATAATGTAATATGCAGTGTATCATTGAAAATAACTTATAATATAATGTAATATGCAGTGTATCATTGAAAATACCTTATAATGTAACATAATATGCTGTGTGTTATTGAAAATACCTTATAATGTAATATGCAGTGTATCATTGAAAATACCTTATAATGTAATGTAATATGCAGTGTATCATTGAAAATACCTTATAATATAACGTAATATGCAGTGTATCATTGAAAATACCTTATAATATAACGTAATATACAGTGTATCATTGAAAATACTTTAGAATATATCGTAATTTGTAGTGTATCATTGAAAATACCTTATAATATAACGTAATTTGTAGTGTATTATTGAAAATACCTTATAATATAACGTAATATGCAGTGTATCATTGAAAATACCTTATAATATAACGTGATATTTGCAGTCTATCATTGAAAATACCTTATTATATATAGTAGTTTATCATTGAAAATACCTAATATATCGTAATATGCAGTGTATCATTAATAATACCTTATAATATAACATAATATGCAGTGTGTTATTGAAAATACCTTATAATGTAATGTAATATGCAGTGTATCATTGAAAATACCTTATAATATATCGTAATTTGTAGTGTATCATTGAAAATAGCTTATAATATAACGTAATATGCAGTCTCCCATTGAAAATACATTATAAAATAATGTAATATGCAGTGTATCATTGAAAATAACTTATAATATAATGTAATATGCAGTGTATCATTGAAAATACCTTATAATGTAACATAATATGCTGTGTGTTATTGAAAATACCTTATAATGTAATATGCAGTGTATCATTGAAAATACCTTATAATGTAATGTAATATGCAGTGTATCATTGAAAATACCTTATAATATAACGTAATATGCAGTGTATCATTGAAAATACCTTATAATATAACGTAATATGCAGTGTATCATTGAAAATACTTTAGAATATATCGTAATTTGTAGTGTATCATTGAAAATACCTTATAATATAACGTAATTTGTAGTGTATTATTGAAAATACCTTATAATATAAAGTAATATGCAGTGTATCATTGAAAATAGCTTATAATATAACGTAATATGCAGTCTCCCATTGAAAATACATTATAAAATAATGTAATATGCAGTGTATCATTGAAAATACCTTATAATATAACGTGATATTTGCAGTCTATCATTGAAAATACCTTATTATATAAGGTAATATGCAGTCTATCAATGAAAATAACTTATAATATAACGTGATATTTGCAGTCTATCATTGAAAATACCTTATTATATAAGGTAATATGCAGTCTATCAATGAAAATAACTTATAATATAACGTAATACGCAGTGTATCATTGAAAATACCTTATAATATAACGTAATATGCAGTGTATCATTGAAAATACTTTAGAATATATCGTAATATGCAGTGATTCATTGAAAATACCTTATCATATAACGTAATATGCTGTGTATCATTGAAAATACCTTATAATATAACGTAATATGCAGTGTATCATTGAAAATACCTTATAATGTAATGTAATATGTACTGTATCATTGAAAATACTTTATAATATATCGTAATTTGTAGTGTGTCATTGAAAATACCTTATAATATAACGTAATTTGTAGTGTATCATTGAAAATACCTTATAATGTAATGTAATATGCAGTGTATCATTGAAAATACCTTATAATATAACGTAATATGCAGTGTATCATTGAAAATACCTTATAATATGACGTGATATTTGCAGTCTATCATTGAAAATACATTATTATATAAGGTAATATGCAGTCTATCAATGAAAATAACTTATAATATAACGTAATACGCAGTGTATCATTGAATATAGCTTATAATATAACGTAATATGCAGTGTATCATTGAAAATACCTTATAATATAACGTGATATTTGCAGTCTATCATTGGAAATACCTTATTATATAAGGTAATATGCAGTCTATCAATGAAAATAACTTATAATATAACGTAATACGCAGTGTATCATTGAAAATACCTTATAATATAACGTAATATACAGTGTATCATTGAAAATACTTTAGAATATATCGTAATTGTAGTGTATCATTGAAAATACCTTATAATGTAATGTAATATGCAGTGTATCATTGAAAATACCTTATAATATAACGTAATATGCAGTGTATCATTGAAAATACCTTATAATATAACGTGATATTTGCTGTCTATCATTGAAAATACCTTATTATATATAGTAGTTTATCATTGAAAATACCTAATATATCGTAATATGCAGTGTATCATTAATAATACCTTATAATATAACATAATATGCAGTGTGTTATTGAAAATACCTTATAATGTAATGTAATATGCAGTGTATCATTGAAAATACCTTATAATATATCGTAATTTGTAGTGTATCATTGAAAATAGCTTATAATATAACGTAATATGCAGTCTCCCATTGAAAATACATTATAAAATAATGTAATATGCAGTGTATCATTGAAAATAACTTATAATATAATGTAATATGCAGTGTATCATTGAAAATACCTTATAATGTAACATAATATGCTGTGTGTTATTGAAAGTACCTTATAATGTAATATGCAGTGTATCATTGAAAATACCTTATAATGTAATGTAATATGCAGTGTATCATTGAAAATACCTTATAATATAACGTAATATGCAGTGTATCATTGAAAATACCTTATAATATAACGTAATATACAGTGTATCATTGAAAATACTTTAGAATATATCGTAATTTGTAGTGTATCATTGAAAATACCTTATAATATAACGTAATTTGTAGTGTATTATTGAAAATACCTTATAATATAACGTAATATGCAGTGTATCATTGAAAATACCTTATAATATAACGTGATATTTGCAGTCTATCATTGAAAATACCTTATTATATATAGTAGTTTATCATTGAAAATACCTAATATATCGTAATATGCAGTGTATCATTAATAATACCTTATAATATAACATAATATGCAGTGTGTTATTGAAAATACCTTATAATGTAATGTAATATGCAGTGTATCATTGAAAATACCTTATAATATATCGTAATTTGTAGTGTATCATTGAAAATAGCTTATAATATAACGTAATATGCAGTCTCCCATTGAAAATACATTATAAAATAATGTAATATGCAGTGTATCATTGAAAATAACTTATAATATAATGTAATATGCAGTGTATCATTGAAAATACCTTATAATGTAACATAATATGCTGTGTGTTATTGAAAATACCTTATAATGTAATATGCAGTGTATCATTGAAAATACCTTATAATGTAATGTAATATGCAGTGTATCATTGAAAATACCTTATAATATAACGTAATATGCAGTGTATCATTGAAAATACCTTATAATATAACGTAATATACAGTGTATCATTGAAAATACTTTAGAATATATCGTAATTTGTAGTGTATCATTGAAAATACCTTATAATATAACGTAATTTGTAGTGTATTATTGAAAATACCTTATAATATAAAGTAATATGCAGTGTATCATTGAAAATAGCTTATAATATAACGTAATATGCAGTCTCCCATTGAAAATACATTATAAAATAATGTAATATGCAGTGTATCATTGAAAATACCTTATAATATAACGTGATATTTGCAGTCTATCATTGAAAATACCTTATTATATAAGGTAATATGCAGTCTATCAATGAAAATAACTTATAATATAACGTGATATTTGCAGTCTATCATTGAAAATACCTTATTATATAAGGTAATATGCAGTCTATCAATGAAAATAACTTATAATATAACGTAATACGCAGTGTATCATTGAAAATACCTTATAATATAACGTAATATGCAGTGTATCATTGAAAATACTTTAGAATATATCGTAATATGCAGTGATTCATTGAAAATACCTTATCATATAACGTAATATGCTGTGTATCATTGAAAATACCTTATAATATAACGTAATATGCAGTGTATCATTGAAAATACCTTATAATGTAATGTAATATGTACTGTATCATTGAAAATACTTTATAATATATCGTAATTTGTAGTGTGTCATTGAAAATACCTTATAATATAACGTAATTTGTAGTGTATCATTGAAAATACCTTATAATGTAATGTAATATGCAGTGTATCATTGAAAATACCTTATAATATAACGTAATATGCAGTGTATCATTGAAAATACCTTATAATATGACGTGATATTTGCAGTCTATCATTGAAAATACATTATTATATAAGGTAATATGCAGTCTATCAATGAAAATAACTTATAATATAACGTAATACGCAGTGTATCATTGAATATAGCTTATAATATAACGTAATATGCAGTGTATCATTGAAAATACCTTATAATATAACGTGATATTTGCAGTCTATCATTGGAAATACCTTATTATATAAGGTAATATGCAGTCTATCAATGAAAATAACTTATAATATAACGTAATACGCAGTGTATCATTGAAAATACCTTATAATATAACGTAATATACAGTGTATCATTGAAAATACTTTAGAATATATCGTAATTGTAGTGTATCATTGAAAATACCTTATAATGTAATGTAATATGCAGTGTATCATTGAAAATACCTTATAATATAACGTAATATGCAGTGTATCATTGAAAATACCTTATAATATAACGTGATATTTGCAGTCTATCATTGAAAATACCTTATTATATATAGTAGTTTATCATTGAAAATACCTAATATATCGTAATATACAGTGTATCATTAATAATACCTTATAATATAACATAATATGCAGTGTGTTATTGAAAATACCTTATAATGTAATGTAATATGCAGTGTATCATTGAAAATACCTTATAATATATCGTAATTTGTAGTGTATCATTGAAAATAGCTTATAATATAACGTAATATGCAGTCTCCCATTGAAAATACATTATAAAATAATGTAATATGCAGTGTATCATTGAAAATAACTTATAATATAATGTAATATGCAGTGTATCATTGAAAATACCTTATAATGTAACATAATATGCTGTGTGTTATTGAAAATACCTTATAATGTAATATGCAGTGTATCATTGAAAATACCTTATAATGTAATGTAATATGCAGTGTATCATTGAAAATACCTTATAATATAACGTAATATGCAGTGTATCATTGAAAATACCTTATAATATAACGTAATATACAGTGTATCATTGAAAATACTTTAGAATATATCGTAATTTGTAGTGTATCATTGAAAATACCTTATAATATAACGTAATTTGTAGTGTATTATTGAAAATACCTTATAATATAAAGTAATATGCAGTGTATCATTGAAAATAGCTTATAATATAACGTAATATGCAGTCTCCCATTGAAAATACATTATAAAATAATGTAATATGCAGTGTATCATTGAAAATACCTTATAATATAACGTGATATTTGCAGTCTATCATTGAAAATACCTTATTATATAAGGTAATATGCAGTCTATCAATGAAAATAACTTATAATATAACGTGATATTTGCAGTCTATCATTGAAAATACCTTATTATATAAGGTAATATGCAGTCTATCAATGAAAATAACTTATAATATAACGTAATACGCAGTGTATCATTGAAAATACCTTATAATATAACGTAATATACAGTGTATCATTGAAAATACTTTAGAATATAACGTAATATGCAGTGATTCATTGAAAATACCTTATAATATAACGTAATATGCTGTGTATCATTGAAAATACCTTATAATATAACGTAATATGCAGTGTATCATTGAAAATACCTTATAATGTAATGTAATATGTACTGTATCATTGAAAATACTTTATAATATATCGTAATTTGTAGTGTGTCATTGAAAATACCTTATAATATAACGTAATTTGTAGTGTATCATTGAAAATACCTTATAATGTAATGTAATATGCAGTGTATCATTGAAAATACCTTATAATATAACGTAATATGCAGTGTATCATTGAAAATACCTTATAATATGACGTGATATTTGCAGTCTATCATTGAAAATACCTTATTATATAAGGTAATATGCAGTCTATCAATGAAAATAACTTATAATATAACGTAATACGTAGTGTATCATTGAATATAGCTTATAATATAACGTAATATGCAGTGTATCATTGAAAATACCTTATAATATAACGTGATATTTGCAGTCTATCATTGGAAATACCTTATTATATAAGGTAATATGCAGTCTATCAATGAAAATAACTTATAATATAACGTAATACGCAGTGTATCATTGAAAATACCTTATAATATAACGTAATATACAGTGTATCATTGAAAATACTTTAGAATATATCGTAATTGTAGTGTATCATTGAAAATACCTTATAATATAACGTAATACGCAGTGTATCATTGAAAATACCTTATAATATAACGTAATATACAGTGTATCATTGAAAATACTTTAGAATATATCGTAATTGTAGTGTATCATTGAAAATACCTTATAATATAACGTAATATGCAGTGTATCAATGAAAATACTTTATAATATATCGTAATTTGTAGTGTATCATTGAAAATACCTTATAATATAACGTAATTTGTAGTGTATCATTGAAAATATATTATAATATAAAGTAAAATGCAGTGTATCATTGAAAATACCTTATAATATAACGTAATATGCAGTGATTCATTGAAAATACCTTATAATATAACGTAATATGCTGTGTATCATTGAAAATACCTTATAATATAACGTAATATGCTGTGTATCATTGAAAATAGCTTATAATATAACGTAATATGCAGTGTATCATTGAAAATACCTTATAATATAACGTGATATTTGCAGTCTATCATTGAAAATACCTTATTATATAAGGTAATATGCAGTCTATCAATGAAAATAACTTATAATATAACGTAATACGCAGTGTATCATTGAAAATACCTTATAATATAACGTAATATACAGTGTATCATTGAAAATACTTTAGAATATATCGTAATTGTAGTGTATCATTGAAAATACCTTATAATATAACGTAATATGCAATGTATCGTTGAAAATACTTTATAATATATCGTAATTTGTAGTGTATCATTGAAAATACCTTATAATATGACGTAATTTGTAGTGTATCATTGAAAATATATTATAATATAAAGTAAAATGCAGTGTATCATTGAAAATAGCTTATAATATAACGTAATATGCAGTGTATCATTGAAAATACCTTATAATATAACGTAATATGCAGTGTATCATTGAAAATATCTTATAATACAATGTAATATGCAGTCTATCATTGGAAATACCGTATAATATAACGTAATATGCAGTGTATCATTGAAAATACCTTATAATATAATGTAATATGTACTGTATCATTTAAAATTCCTTATAATATAACGTAATATGCAGTGATTCATTGAAAATACCTTATAATATAACGTAATATGCTGTGTATCATTGAAAATACCTTATAATATAACGTAATATGCAGTGATTCATTGAAAATACCTTATAATATAACGTGATATTTGCAGTCTACATTGAAAATACCTTATTATATAAGGTAATATGCAGTGTATCATTGAAAATACCTTATAATGTAACGTAATATGCAGTGTATCAGTGAAAATAACTTATAATATATTGTAGTGTATCATTGAAAATACCTTATAATATAACGTAATATTCAGTGTATCATTGAAAATAGCTTATAATATAACGTAATATGCAGTGTATCATTGAAAATACCTTATAATATAACGTGATATTTGCAGTCTATCATTGAAAATACCTTATTATATAAGGTAATATGCAGTCTATCAATGAAAATAACTTATAATATAACGTAATACGCAGTGTATCATTGAAAATACCTTATAATATAACGTAATATACAGTGTATCATTGAAAATACTTTAGAATATATCGTAATTTGTAGTGTATCATTGAAAATACCTTATAATATAACGTAATTTGTAGTGTATTATTGAAAATACCTTATAATATAAAGTAATATGCAGTGTATCATTGAAAATAGCTTATAATATAACGTAATATGCAGTCTCCCATTGAAAATACATTATAAAATAATGTAATATGCAGTGTATCATTGAAAATAACTTATAATATAATGTAATATGCAGTGTATCATTGAAAATACCTGATAATGTAACGTAGTATGCAGTGTATCATTGAAAATACCTTATAATATTACGTAATATGCAGTGTATCATTGAAAATACCTTATAATATAACATAATATGGTGTGTGTTATTGAAATTACCTAATAATATATCGTAATATGCAGTGTATCATTAATAATACCTTATAATATAGCATAATATGCAGTGTGTTATTGAAAATACCTTATAATGTAATGTAATATGCAGTGTATCATTGAAAATACCTTATAATGTAATGTAATATGCAGTGTATCATTGAAAATACCTTATAATATAACGTAATATGCAGTGTATCATTGAAAATACCTTATAATATAAGGTGATATTTGCAGTCTATCATTGAAAATACCTTATTATATGTAGTAGTTTATCATTGAAAATACCTAATATATCGTAATATGCAGTGTATCATTAATAATACCTTATAATATAACATAATATGCAGTGTGTTATTGAAAATACCTTATAATGTAATGTAATATGCAGTGTATCATTGAAAATACCTTATAATATATCGTAATTTGTAGTGTATCATTGAAAATAGCTTATAATATAACGTAATATGCAGTCTCCCATTGAAAATACATTATAAAATAATGTAATATGCAGTGTATCATTGAAAATAACTTATAATATAACGTGATATTTGCAGTCTATCAATGAAAATAACTTATAATATAACGTAATACGCAGTGTATCATTGAAAATACCTTATAATATAACGTAATATACAGTGTATCATTGAAAATACTTTAGAATATATCGTAATTTGTAGTGTATCATTGAAAATACCTTATAATATAACGTAATTTGTAGTGTATTATTGAAAATACCTTATAATATAAAGTAATATGCAGTGTATCATTGAAAATAGCTTATAATATAACGTAATATGCAGTCTCCCATTGAAAATACATTATAAAATAATGTAATATGCAGTGTATCATTGAAAATAACTTATAATATAATGTAATATGCAGTGTATCATTGAAAATACTTTATAATATAACGTAATATGCAGTGATTCATTGAAAATACATTATAATGAAACGTAATATTTGCAGTCTGTCATTGAAAATACCTTATAATGTAATGTAATATGCAGTGTATCATTGAAAATACCTGATAATGTAACGTAGTATGCAGTGTATCATTGAAAATACCTTATAATATTACGTAATATGCAGTGTATCATTGAAAATACCTTATAATATAACATAATATGCTGTGTGTTATTGAAATTACGTAATAATATATCGTAATATGCAGTGTATCATTAGAATACCTTATAATATAGCATAATATGCAGTGTGTTATTGAAAATACCTTATAATGTAATGTAATATGCAGTGTATCATTGAAAATACCTTATAATGTAATGTAATATGCAGTGTATCATTGAAAATACCTTATAATATAACGTAATATGCAGTGTATCATTGAAAATATCTTATAATACAATGTAATATGCAGTCTATCATTGGAAATACCGTATAATATAACGTAATATGCAGTGTATCATTGAAAATACCTTATAATATAATGTAATATGTACTGTATCATTTAAAATTCCTTATAATGGAACGTAATATGCAGTGTATCAATGAAAATAACTTATAATATATCGTAGTGTATCATTGAAAATACCTCATAATATAACGTAATATTCAGTGTATCATTGAAAATAGCTTATAATATAACGTAATATGCAGTGTGTCATTGAAAATACCTTATAATATAACGTAATATACAGTGTATCATTGAAAATACTTTAGAATATATCGTAATTGTAGTGTATCATTGAAAATACCTTATAATATAACGTAATATGCACTGTATCATTGAAAATACTTTATAATATATCGTAATTTGTAGTGTATCATTGAAAATACCTTATAATATAACGTAATTTGTAGTGTATCATAGAAAATATATTATAATATAAAGTAAAATGCAGTGTATCATTGTAAATAGCTTATAATATAACGTAATATGCAGTGTATCATTGAAAATACCTTATAATATAACGTAATATGCAGTGTATCATTGAAAATATCTTATAATACAATGTAATATGCAGTCTATCATTGGAAATACCGTATAATATAACGTAATATGCAGTGTATCATTGAAAATACCTTATAATATAACGTAATATCCAGTCTATCACTGAAAATACCTTATAATATAACGTAATATGCAGTGTATCATTGAAAATACCTTATAATATAACGTAATATGCTGTGTATCATTGAAAATACCTTATAATATAACGTAATATGCAGTGATTCATTGAAAATACCTTATAATATAACGTAATATTCAGTGTATCATTGAAAATACTTTAGAATATATCGTAATTTGTAGTGTATCATTGAAAATACCTTATAATATAACGTAATTTGTAGTGTATTATTGAAAATACCTTATAATATAAAGTAATATGCAGTGTATCATTGAAAATAGCTTATAATATAACGTAATATGCAGTCTCCCATTGAAAATACATTATAAAATAATGTAATATGCAGTGTATCATTGAAAATAACTTATAATATAATGTAATATGCAGTGTATCATTGAAAATACTTTATAATATAACGTAATATGCAGTGATTCATTGAAAATACATTATAATGAAACGTAATATTTGCAGTCTGTCATTGAAAATACCTTATAATGTAATGTAATATGCAGTGTATCATTGAAAATACCTGATAATGTAACGTAGTATGCAGTGTATCATTGAAAATACCTTATAATATTACGTAATATGCAGTGTATCATTGAAAATACCTTATAATATAACATAATATGCTGTGTGTTATTGAAATTACCTAATAATATATCGTAATATGCAGTGTATCTTTAATAATACCTTATAATATAGCATAATATGCAGTGTGTTATTGAAAATACCATATAATGTAATGTAATATGCAGTGTATCATTGAAAATACCTTATAATGTAATGTAATATGCAGTGTATCATTGAAAATACCTTATAATATAACGTAATATGCAGTGTATCATTGAAAATACTTTATAATATAACGTAATATGCAGTGATTCATTGAAAATACATTATAATGAAACGTAATATTTGCAGTCTGTCATTGAAAATACCTTATAATATAACGTAATATGCAGTGATTCATTGAAAATACCTTATAATATAACGTAATATGCTGTGTATCATTGAAAATACCTTATAATATAACGTAATATGCAGTGTATCATTGAAAATACCTTATAATGTAATGTAATATGTACTGTATCATTGAAAATACTTTATAATATATCGTAATTTGTAGTGTGTCATTGAAAATACCTTATAATATAACGTAATTTGTAGTGTATCATTGAAAATACCTTATAATGTAATGTAATATGCAGTGTATCATTGAAAATACCTTATAATATAACGTAATATGCAGTGTATCATTGAAAACACATTATAATATGACGTGATATTTGCAGTCTATCATTGAAAATACCTTATTATATAAGGTAATATGCAGTCTATCAATGAAAATAACTTATAATATAACGTAATACGCAGTGTATCATTGAATATAGCTTATAATATAACGTAATATGCAGTGTATCATTGAAAATACCTTATAATATAACGTGATATTTGCAGTCTATCATTGAAAATACCTTATTATATAAGGTAATATGCAGTCTATCAATGAAAATAACTTATAATATAACGTAATACGCAGTGTATCATTGAAAATACCTTATAATATAACGTAATATACAGTGTATCATTGAAAATACTTTAGAATATATCGTAATTGTAGTGTATCATTGAAAATACCTTATAATATAACGTAATATGCAATGTATCATTGAAAATACTTTATAATATATCGTAGTATGCAGTGTATCATTGAAAATACCTTATAATATTACGTAATATGCAGTGTATCATTGAAAATACCTTATAATATAACATAATATGCTGTGTGTTATTGAAATTACCTAATAATATATCGTAATATGCAGTGTATCATTGATAATACCTTATAATATAACGTAATATGCAGTGTATCATTGAAAATACTTTATAATATAACATAATATGCTGTGTGTTATTGAAATTACCTAATAATATATCGTAATATGCAGTGTATCATTGATAATACCTTATAATATAACATAATATGCAGTGTGTTATTGAAAATACCTTATAATGTAATGTAATATGCAGTGTATCATTGAAGATACCTTATAATGTAATGTAATATGCAGTGTATCATTGAAAATACCTTATAATATAACGTGATATTTGCAGTCTATCATTGAAAATACCTTATTATATAAGGTAATATACAGTCTATCAATGAAAATAACTTATAATATAACGTAATACGCAGTGTATCATTGAAAATACCTTATAATATAACGTAATATACAGTGTATCATTGAAAATACTTTAGAATATATCGTAATTGTAGTGTATCATTGAAAATACCTTATAATATAACGTAATATGCAATGTATCATTGAAAATACTTTATAATATATCGTAATTTGTAGTGTATCATTGAAAATACCTTATAATATAACGTAATTTGTAGTGTATCATTGAAAATATATTATAATATAAAGTAAAATGCAGTGTATCATTGAAAATACCTTAAGTAGGAAGACTATGTCTTTTCTAACTCAGGGTGGTTCCCCCCATGTGGGGGAGGGGGTAATCCCCCCCCCGGCCATTGCCCCCGGCCATTGCCCCCCCCGGCCATTGCCCCCCCGGCCATCCCACCCCTTTTTTTGGGTGGGGGGGGGTCATGAGGGAGTGACGTCACTACCTAAGCGAATTTTGGGGGTCATGAAGAAGGGAGGGGGGGGTCACGAGGGAGTGACGTCACTACCTAAGCGAATTTTGGGGGTCATGAGGAAGGGGGGGGGTGGGGGTCATGAGGGAGTGACGTCACTACCTAAGCGAATTTTGGGGTCATGAGGAAGTGACGTCACGGAAGCGACTTCCGTATCAACTATGTGGTTCGCAGATAGTGACGTCACAAGCGGTAGACGGCGGGCCACACATGTTGACACTCTGCTGATCTAACCGACAATGGCGTTTCATAGCCTGTCTGTTACCGACCGCCTTTGCAGGAACCCCCACCACTTCCGTGACGTCACAAGCGGTAGACGGCGAGCCACACATGTTGACACTCTGCCGATCTAACCGACAATGGCGTTTCATAGCCCGTCTGTTACCGACCGCCTTCGCAGGAACCCCCACCACTTCCGTGACGTCACAAGCGGTTGCGAACCACATTTTTTTTCTTTAACGGGAAAAAAACTTTCTTACCCCAACAGGATTCGAACCTCGGTCTTCCGCTTGGTAGACCATCCCATTAATCGCTTGACCAACCGACAATCTTATAAACACAGCGAACATTTTGGTATATATCGCAAAGAATAACTCTCGCAGCTTTTGGGCGACAGGCATAAACACGTCAGCATTTAAGACGCCATTTGATTGACCCTGACATTTTTTATAAAATATGAAACCCCTTAGGAACGAACAGGAATCACGACAAAACTGCAGCGCCAGCATTTAAGACGCTATTTGATTGACCCTGACATTTTTTTTATTATACCGAGCTTGCGAAAATGCAATGCTGTGTAAATGTTTCTCGTCACGGAAGTATCGTTTCTAATATCGTGAGCGAATGAGACACTGAAAGATTAGCGACATTTTCTGGACTGCGTTTTTCTCTTTTCAACATCGATTGGTTTTTTTCTTTTTTTGCTGAGTCTGCTGTTTTGGGTAGGCTATTTAAGAACCGAGTGTGTCTATGCGGGAACACGTTTGATTCCACCCTTTTCACCGATGAAAAGACGCGCGTTATTTGTATCTGGTGACGACGAATATTGATGAAAAAATGACTGTGTCAACGTTAAAAAGTTTAGCTTGGATTCACGTTATAAATTCGTATTTGAACGATCGTTTCCCCGTCGAGCAGAGAACGGTGATAGAGCGTTTAATGCGAAACGACGTAACGAGTCGCGTATGTTTCACCTATACGAAAAGATTTAGCCAAGTCGTGGCGCGATGGCCCGCGGTCGATTCGCCGTCCACGATATTGGACATCGTCGAAACGGGTGAACGTTGCATCATTGATTGCGAATTTCTGAGAACTAGACCATCTAATTGAAGTTAAAAAAAGATTTTGTTAGCGTGGAACCGGCGATACGTGCGATCAATGATTGTTGAAAAATATGCTAGTGTTTGAAAGTGAAATATTATACCAAGCGTGCGAAAATGCAATGCTGCGTAAATGTTTCGAGACATGGATGTATCCGTTTCCAATATCGCGAGCGAATGAGACACTGAAAAAAATTAGCGGTGGTTTCTGGACTACGTTTTCTCGACACCGATTGGTTTTTTTTGCTGAGCCTGCGGTTTTTGGAAAGACTATATATGCACCACACCAAATTAGTTTTGTTCAGTCACTGATTTTGAGACAAAAAAGATGAAAATCGACGCAGCCATGGAAGAAGTTCAGAAAATTGAACGTCATTTGTGGGAACAATCTGATCGCTTAAGATTGCAGGAAGAATACCTTGTCTGGGAGGAAAGATGCAACGAATGCCTCGAGTTACTTGAAGAATATAATCGGGCAAAGCGCCCTCGATTATCGATCGGTATTCAACAATCATTGATCGCACGTATCGCGGGTCTTGAGAGTTTGAAACATTCTTTGCGAAGACGTTTCATACGTGAAGGTGCTGGACATACAAGCACTGAACTCTTGTGGCGTGAAATAGACACAGCTTTCAAGGGTCGCATTTTCACAGGTGCTGTTATCAATTCCAATTACATTGAACCTCTCAGCTTCCTCCAGGCCGCGAGGGAAATTGTGCTTGAAAAAATACGGAACGCTTTGGGAAAACATAAGTCCTTAAAAGTGAACGCTGTGTTTAATGGTGAATTTGTGACAGGTGATCAACGCTCGCGCAAAAGTGTTGGCACAAAAAATTGTGAAATCGTTTACGCAACCGATCTCGAAGAGATGTACGAGCTGTACATCGTGGAGCCCATCCTAACGTCGTTGGAAGAATTTCAGGAACGGGATAGCGGATGGGCGTTGTCGCGAATACTCAATCTTACAGTCGGTATCAACAAATTTAACCCGCTACATGCTGGGTGTCAGATCAACGTACCGAGAGAAATAGCGTTGAAGAAAGCTACAATTAATGTTCACTCCAAAGACAATGCATGCTTTGCATGGTCGGTGATTGCAGCTCTGTATCCAGCGACAGCTAACAATAACCGCCAAAGTTCGTACCCACAATACACAACTGTATTAAAATTCGAAGACATCGAGTTTCCCATGCTGCTGAATCAAATTACCCGGTTCGAAAAGTTGAACGATATTTCGATCAATGTGTATGGGTTTGAAGACATCTTCGAGAAAAAAAGAGCAAAATCATTCACATTTTTTCCACTTCGTCTCACTAATCAGAAGAGGAATCGGCATGTTAACTTGCTGTACATACAAGACCAGGCCAACAGTAGTGTGGGGCATTATGTGTGGATTAAGAACCTATCACGACTCGTTAGCGCACAATTGACCAAAAACACTCACACGAAATTCATCTGTGATCGGTATGTACAACATTTACAAAAGTAATATGGTATATCATAACACATGTAAATAAAATTGCGTTTTTTTTCAGGTGTTTACACTACTTTTATTCCAACGGAAGATTGCAGGCCCATGAAAGAGATTGTGCAGAACTGAATCGCTGCGCCATCATGTTACCTAGCGAAGATGATAAATGGCTCTCTTTCGACAACTATATGTGGAAAGAACCGCTTCCATTTGTGGTGTACGCCGACCTCGAATGCATTCTGGAGAAGACGGAAGATTGCGGGGAGGAAGATGAGATACTTCAATCACACGCATACCAGCATCACAGAGTATTTAGCATCGCATACTATGTACATTGTTCGCACGATGCATCTCTATCGGTATATCGGTCTCGTCGCGATGCGAAGTGCGTCTCATGGTTCGTCAGAGAATTAGAAAATTTAGCATATTTCGTTAAATGCGCCTTATCCAATAATATACCTATGAAACAGCTAACGAATGAACAGTGCGAAGCATTTGTCAACGCAGCGCATTGCCACATTTGTGAAAAACCATTTGAGGGAAATGATATACGGGTGCGCGATCATTGCCATCTAACAGGACGATATAGAGGCCCCGCACATCAAAATTGCAATTTAAATTACAAAAATTCGTTTTGTATTCCCATAGTTTTCCACAATTTATCCGGGTACGATTCACATTTCATTATCGAAGAAATAGCTAATGCGTTTGAAGGCCATGTCGACGTATTACCAATAACTAAAGAAAAGTATATTTCATTTACAAAAAATGTTAAAGATCAGCAATCAGATTCGCGTAATTGTATTAAATTACGATTTATCGATTCGTACAAATTTTTGAATACCAGTCTCGACAAATTAGCATCTTTCCTCGACACAAACAAATTGACAATTTTACGTTCCGAATTTCAAAATCTTTCCACAGAAAATTTCATGTTGTTGACGCGAAAGGGTGTCTTTCCATACGAATACCTCGATTGCGTAGATAAATTAGACGATCTCTGCTTGCCGCCGCTCGAGTCATTCTACAGTTCGCTGACAGGCGAAACCGTATCCGAACGTGATTATGCACATGCCGAGAATGTGTGGAAGCGATTCAACATAAAAACCTTGGGTGAATACAGCGATCTGTATTTGAAAACTGATGTTTTGTTATTGGCTGATGTATTTGAAAATTTTCGAGATAGCTGCATTAAGAGCTACGGTTTAGATCCGGCATATTATTATACTTTACCAGGTTTCACGTGGGATGCTATGCTAAAGCATACAAAAATTAGATTTGAATTATTAACTGATATCGATATGGTGATGTATATCGAACGCGGTATACGCGGCGGTTTGAGCCAATGTTCCGCCAGACATGCTGAAGCCAATAACAAGTACATGCAGTCGTACGATTCATCGAATCCATCATCATACTTGATGTATTTTGATGTAAACAATTTGTATGGATGGGCAATGTGTCAACCTTTGCCATATGCCGAATTTCAATGGGTTAACGACATTGAAAACTTCGACATATCTTTGATTGCTGCTGATTCACCCATAGGTTACATTCTCGAGGTGGATCTAGAATATCCACAAAGTCTGCATGATATTCACACTGGCCTACCATTCTGTCCGACACGTGCCAAACCACCTGGCAAAAGAGATGCCAAGTTGCTTGCAACGTTACATGATAAGCAGCGTTACGTAATACATTATTATAACCTGCAGCAGTGCACGCGCCACGGTCTTCGTATTACAAAGATCCATCGCATTCTCCAATTTGCACAGTCAACATGGCTCCGCGAATACATAGAATTAAATACCCTGTTTAGAACAAATGCCACTAACGATTTTGAAAAGAATTTGTACAAATTGATGAACAACGCGGTATTCGGTAAAACAATGGAAAATGTTCGGAATCATGTAGATGTAAAACTCGTGACACATTGGGATGGACGATATGGTGCAGAGGCAATGATCGCGAAACCAAATTTCCACAGCCGCTGTGTATTTTCTGAAAACTTGGCTGCTGTGGAGTTGCGCAAAGTCATGGTGAAATTCAACAAGCCAATCTATGTGGGCATGTGCATATTAGATATATCCAAAACGTGCTTGTACGAATTTCATCGTGAGTACATGGTTCCTCAATATGGTAAAACTTGTAAATTAATGTACACAGACACCGATAGCTTAATTTATCATATTACGTGCGATAACATTTATGAAACCATGAGACGCGATATTAGCCGTTTCGACACAAGCGATTATCCGATAGAGAATAAGTATAATATCCCACTTGTAAATAAAAAGGTTCCCGGCTTGATGAAAGACGAGAACAATGGGATGATAATGACGGACTTTGTCGGGCTGAGAGCAAAAATGTATACATTCCGTATAGACGGGAAACAGGACACAAAAAAAGCGAAAGGTGTAAAAAATAACGTTGTGAGGACAACAATAACGTTTGATGATTACATGCGATGTTTGCAAGATGAAATTGCTATGAGTCGTACACAGACATGCATACGATCGAAATTACACAAAGTGTATACTATATCAGAGCGCAAAATTGCTCTCAGTCCATATGATGACAAACGGTATATCATACCCAACTCGACAGAAACATTGCCGTGGGGCCATTATCGAATTCCTTCGTAGTGTTACGTTTCGAACATAATTATTTTAGTGTTTCTCTTTCCATCAGCTGTGCTGCGGTTGATAATGCGTTAGCATTGTGAGAATTCCCTAATTAATCGCAGTACGGTCTTTGATGGTTAGTATCGCAATCAGATTTCGATCAGAGTGAAATACACGCAGGCAATTCGTAACATAGCTATAAAATTGTTTATATTCAATGTAAATAAAAGATTATATTTTTTCATTAAACAGGTTAAATTGTTTGTAATAAATGTTTATAATAAATGTTCATAATAAATGTTTATAATACATTGTCTTTATTTATCCATGAATTATTTACATTACTCAATCCTAACCATTTTACATACACCTTATTTCCTTTTCTACGCAGCACTTTCTCCACTAGGTATACATCTGGATTGGCAACGCGGTGCAATTCGTGTTCATAGAATCCTCCAGCAACGGGGTTTCCACGGGAATCTTGTAGCAGATAAGTTACAGGATTAGTTGCTTGTACCTTGACTATCTTGAACACCTCAGTGGTCCAATTTGGCGTGTAACCTTTATCGAAAACGGTTTTAAATTTGCTGATGCGTACAGACTGTCCCACGTTGAATTTCGCCGGCGCAGCAATCTTTATGTTGTTATATACAGTGTCTAAGAGCCTGTCGGAAATGGCAGGGGTGACATCACACGGTCGCATTCCAATGGTTCTGTGCTTTTGTGCATTGTACTTTCCAACTAGTCGCGGTAGCACTTTGGCCCATTTATAGGTTCCATTAAGTGTAAACTCTTTCCACATGTTATTCTTCAATGTGCGATTGAACCGTTCTACGATGGAAGCCTTCATAACCGAATATGTAGAATAATGATTAATGGCATGTTTCGTGAAAAGTTTATGCACCTCAGTGTTGTAAAATTCCTTTCCCTGATCGGTTTGTAAATTTTTCGGACATCGATTTCGAAATATCTTTCTGAACGCTTCAGCTACCTCGCCTCCACTTTTAGTCTTGAGCGGTACGCCCCATGCATATTTGGATAACACATCGATAACGGTTAATATGTACTTGTTACCACCATTTATACGCGCGTGAGGCTGCATATCTACGAGATCGGCTTGCCATAGGTCGTCATACCCATGCACTAACACTCGGCGTCGCGGAAAAATCCGTCTAGCGGGTGCATGCAGTTCCTCCACTAATTGCGTCTTCTCTTTGCTCATGTTCAGGATTTAGGATTGAACAAAAGAAATTTAAAATGCATAAAAATAATCGCATGATCCGGCCCATGAATTTTACATTGACATTGCGATTGGTACCTTGCGAATGCATTCTTGCTGGAAACTAACATCTTACAAAATATGTAAATATATTTATATCATTCGACGTATGGACTTTAACTTTTAAAGCTTTCAAAAATTGGCCCCCCATTTCTGTTCTTTGAGGTCATTGTTGCAATTGTATCGCGCATCATCTCGAGCATGTGTTCATGCATGCGATCGATTTTGGTTAGTACTTCTTCCCGCAGCTTCAAACACTTGGCATCACATGCCTTCAAAATATCCATCATTTCTTTGTCCAAGTATACCTTATTTACAGCATCAGCATCATTCGTCGGGCTTGCTAAACGTTCTATTTTTCGGTCTCTCGCGTCGAAAGCATCACCATCGAGGCAAAGTGCGCTCCATCGCACATAATTCTTGCATGTTTCACCATCTTTATTTGACTCGTTTCGGAGCATAGCACCGAACTTGTTGATAGCCATCATGAAAAGGTACTGATGAACATGGTCTGAACGGTTTTTAATTTATAATCAATCCCGCTTCTCGGAGCTCCTCTATTATTGAAACAATTTCATTATCATGTCCGGTATGTCCAGCAGCTCGCGATGACACAAGCAAACTTATTCTATCCACTAACTCGTTGGGATCGTCCCAATGTACATAATCAATCGCATTATCGGTAACCGTCATGTTCTCCGGTAATGTATTCATCAAAATTGACTTGGGGGCAATCCCTCTTCCAGTGCGAGGTCGTATTTCAAGCAGTGATGCAATTATATGTTTATACTTGTATCCTCTGTTACTCAATGGGGGATTTGCAGCATTATGGTTGCGCCTGTGCGCATTTGTCGTCAGCAGAATACTCTTATATTTCTGTTTGTCAGCATCGGTGTATATTGTATCGTCGGGCATTCTCTTGAAAATTAGTTCGAAAAGGCCAGGCGTTCCTCTGTATTTTACATTATCGATGATTATATTATCTTCCATGTCTACGTCGAAATTCTTATCCCCAAGCATCATTGTATTTTTATCATAGTACACACCATACACGTGGTCAACCTGTTTTTTCTTATCCATGAAAAATAAGTTCAAATATTCCTGCGACAGCGGTCCGAGATTCTGAGTCAAATATGTAGCGGCTTCATCATGCTGTTCAGGATTCTCAGCAATCTCACGCATTGTCGTTTCGAGAATATTTTGTTCAAGTGTTTCTGCTTCGTCTGTCCATACTTCTTCTGCAGGAGGTTCGGAATCTGGACAAAGTCGTTTCGATAATCGATGAGGTGTTGGTTTTAAAGGTGTTTCCGCACGTACTCTTTTCAATCCGCGATACCGAGGCGTAGCGTTTAGTACAGACGGCTTCAATCCGCAATATTGGAGTGCAGCGTTAAGCATAGGTGGTTGTTCATGCCGTGGTGATGCTGAAGAGGTCTCTCCATGATATTCAGGTGTAGCATTAAACACAGGTGACTGCTGCCGATACAATGGGGATGCAGACTCTGAAGATGCCTCTTGAAGAATTGGGCTGGGAAATGGTTTTGTGTTTTCAATCAATTCTTTCAAGGGTCTTATCACAGGTTGCAAGCTATGTTCCAACACGGCATCGGTATCCATTTTTCCAGCTTTTAGTGTCAAATATTTTTTTCGTATAGCTTCACTCGTCTTGGCAATCTCTTTCGTTAACACTTCTTTTTCCCTCTTTTCATGTTTTTGTTCAACATAATTTTGCTGCATATTCAATTGGAAGCGTTTTCAAAAAAAAAACGTTCGATACCCGTTCGATTCCCGTTCGACGTTGAACGTGTACGTTCGATACACGTTCGATACCCGTTCGACACCCCGTTCTACACCCGTTCCACGTTGAACGTGTACGTTCGATACCCGTCCGATAGCCGGTCGATAGTCGTTCGACGTCGAATCGGTCCCGGTACACATTGGGTCGCATACGTGAAACGCAATGGTACCGTAAAATACTTCGATAGTTTTGGTAATCTACGCCCACCTGTGGAACTTATTGCATACTTTGGATCATCAGCAAAAATTACTTACAATCATGCACGTTTTCAAAATTTCGATCAAACCATATGCGGGCAACTGTGCATAAAATTTCTCGAGGAAAACTCATTATAAATGCACATTATCGATACATACAATTTCATTACATTCTTTACCCCTTTCGCATAAACATGACACCTTCGTCGTTGACACTAACGTTAACGGGTACGAGCAGTATGCTCACAGTCCAGTACTTTCCCTCGATCGATTTGAGCAGTCACGAATACGAATTGGGCCTCGTGGATTTTGAAACGTTTAACACGATACCGAACGTCGATGATCGCAATAATAAATTTTATTTCGGTGAAAATGACGAAGAAATTGTCATTCCCGAAGGATCTTACGAACTGGATGCAATCAATAAGTACTTGAAACGGGAAATACTGCGACGATATCCCACCGGGCATGATTCGGGGAACGACGAATATCCTCTCATCATACGTGCTAACAATAATACGATGAAGAGTGAAATATACTGCTCCTATAAGATTAATTTTGAGAAACCCAATAACATAGGATCGCTACTTGGATTTTCTGTAAATCGTATTCTCCCACCTAAAATGTGGTATGAGTCTGACGCTCCTGTGAATATCATAAGCATCAACGTGATCAGAGTGGAATGTAGCATAACATCCGGATCATACAGCAATGACAAACCCGTACACATTATTCATGAATTTTCGCCTAGGGTTCCTCCTGGATATAAAATCTCAGAAACTCCACCTCGAGTCATTTATCTTCCGATCGTCGTGCGAAGAATAGATGATTTAGAAATACGTCTGGTGGACCAAAACAATCGTCTGATTGATTTTCGCGGAGAAGAAATCACGGTTAGACTACATGTGAGACGGCGGGACCCACGCATCTACGAATAAGTGCTGTATTATGCTTGTGTATAACAAAACGGACGAACCTCTAATCGCAGCCGCTACAAAAAATACGTTCATCGATACAGTAAGTCGAACAAATTATCGTGCCACACCATCGTCGAGGAAGAACTTGAGCTTGCAGAACATACGTTTTCTACAATCGTTGGGATTTGTTGTAAAGCAATAATGTCTGACATTTTGGCCATTGGCAATACGCCAACCTCTGATAATCGTATAACTAAGATAGAAGTGCACACATATAATCCCTATGCAAATACTACTCTCGGAAATAGTGATGAAATAAGGATACCGATACATCAGCAGGATCTGTATACGCTACCGTGCGAGAGTTTCTTGTATATTGAAGGAAAAGTCATTTTAGCAGAGGCTGCACCTGAAGGAACAAGCAACAATGTTACTCTCGATACCAATTGCGCTGCTTTCATGTTTGATGAAATTCGATATGAACTGAATGGCGTTGAAATATATCGCTGTAGAAATCCTGGAATAACGACTGCGTTAAAAACACACGTGTCTATCTCCCCCGGAAAAAGTAAAGCATTGGCCACCGCTGGCTGGTATCTATTTGGCTTCGGTGAAGATTATAACAAGATTACCGTTAACGTGCGTCAAGAGTTGGTCTTAATTCGATCGCGAAACGATCTAAACGCGTTGAATGGTTCTAGTACTTTAAGGCCTAAAATCGAATTATTCAAAGTTCAGTGGCGTATGCCGCACATAAGTCTGGAAGAAGTAACCAAATTGTCGTTACTACGCGTTCTCGAGAGAGGACAAATGATACCTATGAGTTTTCGCTTTTGGGATCTATATGAATATCCACATTTACAAACAACTACGAAGCATACGTGGGCGATAAAGACTGTAACGCAATTGGAGAAACCTCGCTTCATCATATTTGCATTGCAGAATGATAGGAAGAATCAATTGGATAAGAGTGCTAATCAATTCGACGATTGTAAACTGTCAAACATACGGTTGTACCTAAATTCCGAATCGTATCCGTACGATGACCTAAACTTGGACTTTGAAAAAAATAAGTATGCGGTACTTTACGATATGTACGCAAAATTTCAAAACTCATATTATGGTAATCGATACAGTGAGCCGCTATTGGATGAATTAGAGTTCTTATCACGAGGGCCATTTGTGGTCATAGACTGCTCTCGCCAAAACGAGTCTGTTAAAAGTGCAACCATTGATGTGCGCATAGATTTCGAGTGCAGAGATAATGTGTCTGTGAACACAGCTGCTTACTGCTTAATCATACACGATCGTATAGTTGAATACAGTCCATTGACCAACGTCGTGCGCAGAATACTTTAACAAGCGGTGGGTGCATGATGGCCAATGTAACGTTCGTCGATCTACAAGGTTTCATGACGGGGTCAAACGATTTCATTGTAAAAGAAGCAGCCATTTTACGGGATGGAAATAAACTATTCCACTGTATATTCGAGCCACCATTTGAATTCCATCAATTGACTGCTGCTGAAGCACGTCAGGTTCGATGGTTAACGCGCAAACATCATGGAATCGGTTGGGCGGATGGATATGTTCCATACAGAACAGCTGGAAGTTGTTTGCAACGGGCTCTGGAAAATTCGCAGCAGGTCATTGTCAGGGGATTGGAGAAGAAAAAATGGTTATGGAAATTAACTGGAATAGAAGCTCTTGATGTGGATCTGGAGGATGTTCCAAGATTATCGTTGATGCAAAAGGGATTGCATAGATGTGCATTCCATACTGGTGTATGTGCCATGGAAAATGTATTTAAACTGTGTAAATTATATACTGACCGACAAGGACTATGTTTCTGAATAAAGTGTATTATTTAACAAATTTTTTACTATACCTTCGCTTATTTCATCCCACATGACACGCTCGGTGTAATATTTCACAGTGACTTCCTGTGGCCCCAAAAATGCTGACGGTGCAATTTTTTCAAATATCAAGGTCAACCAAATAGCATCTTAAATGCTGGCGCTGCAGTTTTTTATGTGCGCGTGCCTGTCGCCCCAAAGCTGTGAGAATTAGCGCGATGCCCCCCCCCATGTATTTGCTATGTTTGCACTATCAAAAATTGGAAAGAAGGGGGGGGCGGCGGCTATAAAACGCCATTGTTGGTAAGATCGACAAAGTATCAACTATGTGGTCAGCAACCGTCAACTCTCGCGCAACGCTGCAGAATAATGAGTTCAATCCTCCGCAATTACCTACACAGTAAGTAAAAAATGCTATTCCGTATTGTTTCTTTGCAGCTGAAAAGAAATTGCCTTTCCTAATTGTTTCATTTCTTATCAGCGCTGATAATTCGGAACAGAGGATCGTGCGCGCGGTGCGTATATTGGGCAGGAGATATCCCTTGACGAATACATTCTACAAATACTTCGACATTGGGGTTCGAATTGGTGGTTGCTGCCACGTTGAGTTGGCTATAGGAGATAATCACGGCAATGAAATTCAGTTGTCTATGGCTACGTGGAAAGATTTTTTACAAAAGAGAGAAGACATTCTGCGGAACATTGCCAACTCAGGAAATGCTGTGCATGTTGGTGATATAACTGTGGAGTTCTGTCAGTTAAACGATGATGTAAAGCTTGCAAAATTATCAAATTCTACTAAGTCCATACAGATTGCCCAGAAAACGATGAGAAGAATGTTTGATTTGGAATATTGTATCGACCACATGTACTCATGGCTATCTGAAAACCTATATTCTGTACAAACAAAATATTGTAAGTTTATGCAAATAATATCTAATGTTACCGATGATTTTGCAAAAGCAATTGTGGTACATGAAGATTTTGACCGCAATTCATTAATAGACACCGAATTGTTAGCTTTAGGCTTAGATGTAATGCTAATAAAATAAAATCAAAAGGATACTCCAACATTTAATGCATGATTTACATTTCCTGTCCCGTGATTCCTGTTCGTTTCTAAGGGGTATCATATTTCATAAAAAAATGTCAGGGTCAATCAAATAGCGTCTTAAATGCTGGCGCTGCAGTTTTGTCGTGATTCCTGTTCGTTCCTAAGGGGTTTCATATTTTATAAAAAATGTCAGGGTCAATCAAATGGCGTCTTAAATGCTGACGTGTTTATGCCTGTCGCCCAAAAGCTGCGAGAGTTATTCTTTGCGATATATACCAAAATGTTCGCTGTGTTTATAAGATTGTCGGTTGGTCAAGCGATTAATGGGATGGTATACCAAGCGGTAGACCGAGGTTCGAATCCTGTTGGGGTAAGAAAGTTTTTTTCCCGTTAAAGAAAAAAATGTGGTTCGCAACCGCTTGTGACGTCACGGAAGTGGTGGGGGTTCCTGCGAAGGCGGTCGGTAACAGACAGGCTATGAAACGCCATTGTCGGTTAGATCAGCAGAGTGTCAAAATGTGTGGCCCGCCGTCTACCGCTTGTGACGTCACTACCTGCGAACCACATAGTTGATACGGAAGTCGCTTCCGTGACGTCACTTACTCATGACCCCAAAATTCGCTTAGGTAGTGACGTCACTCCCTCATGACCCCCCCCCCCGCCAAAAAAGGGGGGGATGGCCGGGGGGGCAATGGCCGGGGGGGGGGGGCAATGGCCGGGGGGGTGGGCAATGGCCGGGGGGCAATGGCCGGGGGGCAATGGCCGGGGGGGGGCAATGGCCGGGGGGGGGCAATGGCCCGGGGCAATGGCCGGGGGGGGGCAATGGCCCGGGGCAATGGCCGGGGGGGGGGGTTACCCCCTCCCCCACATGGGGGGAACCACCCTGAGTTAGAAAAGACATAGTCATATATAGTAATATAACGTAATATGCAGTGATTCATTGAAAATACCTTATAATATAACGTAATATGCTGTGTATCATTGAAAATACCTTATAATATAACGTAATATGCTGTGTATCATTGAAAATACCTTATAATATAACGTAATATGCAGTGTATCATTGAAAATAACTTATAATATATCGTAGTGTATCATTGAAAATACCTTATAATATAACGTAATATTCAGTGTATCATTGAAAATAGCTTATAATATAACGTAATATGCAGTGTATCATTGAAAATACCTTATAATATAACGTGATATTTGCAGTCTATCATTGAAAATACCTTATTATATAAGGTAATATGCAGTCTATCAATGAAAATAACTTATAATATAACGTAATACGCAGTGTATCATTGAATATAGCTTATAATATAACGTAATATGCAGTGTATCATTGAAAATACCTTATAATATAACGTAATATGCAGTGTATCATTGAAAATACCTTATAATATAACGTAATATGCAGTGATTCATTGAAAATTCCTTATAATATAACGTAATATGCTGTGTATCATTGAAAATACCTTATAATATAACGTAATATGCAGTGTATCATTGAAAATACCTTATAATGTAACGTAATATGCAGTGTATCATTGAAAATAACTTATAATATATCGTAGTGTATCATTGAAAATACCTTATAATATAACGTAATATGCTGTGTATCATTGAAAATACCTTATAATGTAACGTAATATGCAGTGTATCATTGAAAATAACTTATAATATATCGTAGTGTATCATTGAAAATACCTTATAATATAATGTTATATGCAGTGTATCATTGAAAATACATTTTAATATAACGTAATATGCAGTGTATCATTGAAAATACCTTATAATATAACGTAATATTCAGTGTATCATTGAAAATAGCTTATAATATAACGTAATATGCAGTGTATCATTGAAAATACCTTATAATATAACGTGATATTTGCAGTCTATCATTGAAAATACCTTATTATATAAGGTAATATGCAGTCTATCAATGAAAATAACTTATAATATAACGTAATATGCAGTGTATCATTGAAAATACCTTATAATGTAACGTAATATGCAGTGTATCATTGAAAATAACTTATAATATATCGTAGTGTATCATTGAAAATACCTTATAATATAATGTTATATGCAGTGTATCATTGAAAATACATTTTAATATTACGTAATATGCAGTGTATCATTGAAAATACCTTATAATATAACGTAATATTCAGTGTATCATTGAAAATACTTTAGAATATATCGTAATTGTAGTGTATCATTGAAAATACCTTATAATATAACGTAATATGCAATGTATCATTGAAAATACTTTATAATATATCGTAATTTGTAGTGTATCATTGAAAATACCTTATAATATAACGTAATTTGTAGTGTATCATTGAAAATATATTATAATATAAAGTAAAATGCAGTGTATCATTGAAAATAGCTTATAATATAACGTAATATGCAGTGTATCATTGAAAATAGCTTATAATATAACGTAATATGCAGTGTATCATTGAAAATACCTTATAATATAACGTGATATTTGCAGTCTATCATTGAAAATACCTTATTATATAAGGTAATATGCAGTCTATCAATGAAAATAACTTATAATATAACGTAATACGCAGTGATTCATTGAAAATACCTTATAATGTAACGTAATATGCAGTGTATCAATGAAAATAACTTATAATATAACATAATATGCTGTGTGTTATTGAAATTACCTAATAATATATCGTAATATGCTGTGTATCATTGAAAATATCTTATAATACAATGTAATATGCAGTCTATCATTGGAAATACCGTATAATATAACGTAATATGCAGTGTATCATTGAAAATACATTATAATATAACGTAATATCCAGTCTTTCACTGAAAATACCTTATAATATAACGTAATATGCAGTGTATCATTGAAAATACCTTATAATATAATGTAATATGTACTGTATCATTTAAAATTCCTTATAATATAACGTAATATGCAGTGATTCATTGAAAATACCTTATAATGTAACGTAATATGCAGTGTATCAATGAAAATAACTTATAATATAACATAATATGCTGTGTGTTATTGAAAATACTTTATAATATAACGTAATATGCAGTGTATCATTGAAAATATCTTATAATACAATGTAATATGCAGTCTATCATTGATAATACCTTATAATATAACATAATATGCAGTGTGTTCTTGAAAATACCTTATAATGTAATGTAATATGCAGTGTATCATTGAAAATACCTTATAATGTAATGTAATATGCAGTGTATCATTGAAAATACCTTATAATATAACGTAATATGCAGTGTATCATTGAAAATACCTTATAATATAACGTGATATTTGCAGTCTATCATTGAAAATACCTTATTATATAAGGTAATATGCAGTCTATCAATGAAAATAACTTATAATATAACGTAATACGCAGTGTATCATTGAAAATACCTTATAATATATCGTAATTGTAGTGTATCATTGAAAATACTTTAGAATATATCGTAATTTGTAGTGTATCATTGAAAATACCTTATAATATAACGTAATATGCAATGTATCATTGAAAATACTTTATAATATATCGTAATTTGTAGTGTATCATTGAAAATACCTTATAATATAACGTAATTTGTAGTGTATCATTGAAAATACATTATAATATAAAGTAATATGCAGTGTATCATTGAAAATAGCTTATAATATAACGTAATATGCAGTGTATCATTGAAAATACCTTATAATATAACGTGATATTTGCAGTCTATCATTGAAAATACCTTATTATATAAGGTAATATGCAGTCTATCAATGAAAATAACTTATAATATAACGTAATACGCAGTGTATCATTGAAAATACCTTATAATATATCGTAATTGTAGTGTATCATTGAAAATACCTTATAATATAACGTAATATGCAATGTATCATTGAAAATACTTTATAATATATCGTAATTTGTAGTGTATCATTGAAAATACCTTATAATATAACGTAATTTGTAGTGTATCATTGAAAATACATTATAATATAAAGTAATATGCAGTGTATCATTGAAAATAGCTTATAATATAACGTAATATGCAGTGTATCATTGAAAATACCTTATAATATAACGTGATATTTGCAGTCTATCATTGAAAATACCTTATTATATAAGGTAATATGCAGTCTATCAATGAAAATAACTTATAATATAACGTAATATGCAGTGTATCATTGAAAATACCTTATAATATATCGTAATTGTAGTGTATCATTGAAAATACCTTATAATATAACGTAATATGCAATGTATCATTGAAAATACTTTATAATATATCGTAATTTGTAGTGTATCATTGAAAATACCTTATAATATAACGTAATTTGTAGTGTATCATTGAAAATACATTATAATATAAAGTAATATGCAGTGTATCATTGAAAATAGCTTATAATATAACGTAATATGCAGTGTATCATTGAAAATACCTTATAATATAACGTGATATTTGCAGTCTATCATTGAAAATACCTTATTATATAAGGTAATATGCAGTCTATCAATGAAAATAACTTATAATATAACGTAATATGCAGTGTATCATTGAAAATACCTTATAATATATCGTAATTGTAGTGTATCATTGAAAATACCTTATAATATAACGTAATATGCAATGTATCATTGAAAATACTTTATAATATATCGTAATTTGTAGTGTATCATTGAAAATACCTTATAATATAACGTAATTTGTAGTGTATCATTGAAAATACATTATAATATAAAGTAATATGCAGTGTATCATTGAAAATAGCTTATAATATAACGTAATATGCAGTGTATCATTGAAAATACCTTATAATATAACGTGATATTTGCAGTCTATCATTGAAAATACCTTATTATATAAGGTAATATGCAGTCTATCAATGAAAATAACTTATAATATAACGTAATACGCAGTGTATCATTGAAAATACCTTATAATATATCGTAATTTGTAGTGTATCATTGAAAATAGCTTATAATAAAACGTAATATGCAGTCTTCCATTGAAAATACATTATAAAATAATGTAATATGCAGTGTATCATTGAAAGTAACTTATAATATAATGAAATATGCAGTGTATCATTGAAAATACCTTATAATGT
The DNA here is from genome assembly GCA_916610255.1 of Lasioglossum lativentre. Lineage (NCBI taxonomy): Eukaryota > Metazoa > Arthropoda > Insecta > Hymenoptera > Halictidae > Lasioglossum > Lasioglossum lativentre. Next base: position 35,529 of record CAKAJI010000505.1, read on the forward strand.
AACATAATATGCTGTGTGTTATTGAAAATACCTTATAATATAACGTAATATACAGTGTATCATTGAAAATACTTTATAATAAGTAGGTAGGCTAGGGGGATTCTGGACCAAGTTCATTGACCTTTCGAGGCAGACCTAACCCGGGGGGCTCCCCCCTCCCCCTCCCTCCCCCTCCCCTGTGGGGAGGGGTTTTTTCGGGGGTCACCCCCAGACCGAACCCAGCGGTCTTTTTCGGGGGTCACCTCCAGACCGAACCGAGCGGTCTTTTTCGGGGTTCACCCCCAGACCGAACCGAGCGGTCTTTTTCGGGGGTCACCCCCAGACCGAACCGGGCGGTCTTTTTCGGGGGTCACCCCCAGACCGAACCGAGCGGTCTTTTTCGGGAGTCACCCCCAGACCGAACCGAGCGGTCTTTTTCGGGGGTCACCCCCAGACCTAACCGGGCGGTCTTTTTCGGGGGTCACCCCCAGACCGAACCGAGCGGTCTTTTTCGGGAGTCACCCCCAGACCTAACCGGGGCGGTCTTTTTCGGGGGTCACCCCCAGGCGCCATCTTTTTTTTTCGGGGTCACCCGCGGTCTTTTTTTCGGGGGGTCCGCGGGGGGATCGCGAATTTTTTCGGGGGTCAAGTCCTGATTTTTTCGCGAATGTTTTTCGGGAGAGTGACGTCACAAAGGATAGGAGTGGAGGTAGGTGGATGTTTGTGACGTCACAGCGGTATCCTCTCGCGCACGAACCGCATACTTTGGCGATCTAACCGAGAATGATGGAACAGACGCCTCTCAGACCCCGCCCGTTCTTTCCTGCAGTGGTGGTGGGGGAAGTCGTTTTGCAGAGTAATCAGTTTGTATGCCCCTTTGACATCAGGGAATCTCGCATTTTTTTGCAACCCAGCACTTTGCTGAGTAATCAGTTTGTTATACCCCCCTTTGAAATCTCGGCAAACACACCCGACCAAATATTATAACTTCTTTTAAGACGCTATTTGATTGACCCTGATATTTTTTTATGTAATATGATACCCCTTGGGAACGAATAGGAATCTCGGGGACAGGAAATGTAAATCATGCATTAAATGTCAAAGAAATATCCTTTTGAAATTATTATAACTTCTTTTAAGACGTTATAAATATATTTACATATGTTTAAAGATGTCAGTCTCTAGCGAGAATGTATTCACGAGAAACCAATCGCAGATCGTGATTTTGTTTAATACAATTTTAAATCTCTTTTGTTCAAATCCTGAACATGAGCAAAGAGAAGACGCAATTAGTGGAGGAACTGCATGCTCCCGCCAGACGGATTTTTCCACGACGTCGAGTTTTAGTGCATGGGTATGACGATCTGTGGCAAGCCGATCTCGTAGATATGCAGCCTCATGCGCGTATAAATGGCGGTAACAAGTACATATTAACGGTTATCGATGTGCTATCCAAATATGCTTGGGGCATGCCACTCAAGACTAAAAGTGGAGGTGAGGTAGCTAAAGCGTTCACAAAGATATTTCGCAATCGTTGTCCAAAAAATTTGCAAACCGATCAAGGAAAGGAATTTTATAACAATGAGATGCAAAAACTCTTGACGAAACACGGTATTAGGCATTATTCTACGTATTTGATTATGAAGGCTTCCTTCGTAGAACGGTTCAATCGTACATTGAAGAATACCATGTGGAAAGAGTTTACACTTAATGGAACCTATAAATGGGTCGATGCGCTACCGCGACTAGTTGCAAAGTACAATGCGCAAAAGCACAGAACTATTGGAATGCGACCGTGTGATGTCACCCCTGCCATTTCCGACAGGCTCTTAGACACCGTATATAACAACATAAAGATTGCCGCGCCGGCGAAATTCAGTGTGGGTCAGTCTGTACGCGTCAGCAAATTTAAAACCGTTTTTGATAAAGGTTACACACCAAATTGGACCACTGAGGTGTTCAAGATAGTCAAGGTACAAGCAACTAATCCGGCGACATATCTGCTGCAAGATTCCCGTGGAAACCCCGTTGCTGGAGGATTCTACGAATATGAGCTGCATCGCGTTGCCGATCCAGATGTATACTTAGTGGAGAAAGTGTTGCGCAGAAAAGGAAATAAGGTGTATGTAAAATGGCTAGGATTGAGTAATGTGAACAATTCGTGGATAAACAAAGACAATTTATTATAAACAACTTAGCCTGTTCAAATAAAAAACACAATCTTCTATTTACATTGAATATTAACAATTTTTATAGTTACAAAGGAATCCGATAATGACCCCATGGTAGCGTTTCCGTCGAGTTGGGTATGATATACCGTTTGTCATCGTATGGACTCAGAGCAATTTTTCGTTCTGATACTTATTTTTACAAGACAATTGGTAAAAAATTAAAATAATACTTTTTCCAGTGGTGCGGTCTCCTTTTTTATCCTGTTTAAAAAATATTTTCAATTAATAAATATTACAAAAACGTTTTTATTCATTTTTTCTTTAAAAAAATTTTTTTACCTCGATTTCCGCACACGTCTGTACCTCATTGATGGAAATATTGATCAGCATGTATCTTTTAAATAATCGATTAACCATGTACGAAATGTTTGGATTTCGCGGAGACAACAATGGCGTGGTTTTGTAGTGTGTCGTTTTGCGTAACAGTGAAGTCGACACGGTATGTCAGCAATTTGGTACACGGGATCGCGAACTAATACATCATATTTTGGACAACCAAAATTTTCTAAATTTATTGATGTTATGTCTAATTTTCCAAGAATGTCTCTCTCGAAACACCCGCCTTTGTACGCTACGACGGGGTTCGATTGATCGCGCACAAAATTTTTTATGACATTGACTACGTCGTCCTGTTGATATCTTTCAAAACCAAAATCCGTAAATGGAATCCCATGTACGAAATTGCTGACATACCATGCCGACTTTTTGTCCGCCTCGCTTAAACGATGAAAGTTTTTCCCCAGATGAAATTCGGCGAGTTCGAATGAGCCGTCGCAAACATTAATAATGGCTAATTCTTTGGGGAAAAATTTCTTTTCGACAACGAATCCATCCATATCGATTATTTGTGTGATTTGATGAGCCATCTAAAAAATGTTTCCAACCACTGATTTCGTTTTAAAAAATTTTTTAAAATTTATTGTACTTACGATTGAGTGTACTATAAATCCGCAGACGGTGATATAACTTAGCATGGGACTGCGAAGAGCATTTTATAACAAACTTCACATCCCTACTCGATACAATTACTACCACAGCGACTCTGTTAAAAGTGCAAACATTGTTGTCCGGATAGATTTCGGTAGTAGAGATAATGTGCCAGTCGACACATCTGCATACGATATATTTCATTACATAAAAAAATGTCAGGGTCAATCAAATAACGTCTTAAATGCTGTTTTAAAAGAAGTTGTAATATTTCGCCGGATGTGTCGAGATTCCCTGACTCCTATCATTACAAAAACTGATTACTCAGCAAACTTATTTCTTAGCTTAAAAGAAGTTATAATATTTAACCCGCAAGTACTCCGGCTAAAAAAGTAAAAAACTGGTTTTGGAATTAAAAAATTGTATATTTTTTCATTTATTTATTAAAAATCTTAATTGTCATTTCCATGCACAATATAATCATGTAAAAATATTGATATTCGGGTCTTGCGCGCGTCACTGCCGAGTAAAATTTAATTCGACGTAACCTTGCAATTTATGGACTTCAGCCATTATTTCTCGCCGCAGCTTCGAACACATGACGTCACATTTTTTTTCTGCTTCATTAGACATTTTTAAAATTGTTTTACGTGTTTCCTTGAAGATGCGCTCCTCCAATCGATTTAATGTTTTCAGAATATGCGCCATTTCCTTGTCCAAGCATGCCTTATTCACTGCATCGGCATCGTTCGTCGGGTATGCCAAACCTCCAAGCTTTCGGTCTCTCGCGTCGAAAGCGTCGCCATTGAGACAAAGCGCACTCCGTCTCACGTAATTCTTGCATGTTACATCATCCTTATTTGACTCGTTTCGCAATGTAACACCGAACTTGTTGATTGACATCGTGAAACTGTTGAACACGTTCAAAACCATCTTTAATTTATAATCAGACCCGCTTCTCGGAGCTCCTCTATGATTAACATGATTTCGTTATCATGGCCTGTATGTCCAGCAGCTCGCGATGACGCAAGCAATCTTATTCTATCCACTAACTCGTTGGGATCATCCCAATGTACATAATCAATCGCATTATCGGTAACCATCATGTTCTCCGGTAATGTATTCATCAAAGTTGACTTGGGGGCAAACCCTCTTCCTGTGCGAGGTCGTGTTTCAAGCAGTGATGCAATTACATGTTTATACTTGTATCCTTTGTTACTCAATGGGGGATTTGCAGCACTATGGTTGCGCCTGTGCGCATTTGTCGTCAGCAGAATACTCTTATATTTCTGTTTGTCAGCATCGGTGTATATCGTATCGTCGGGCATTCTCTTGAAAATTAGTTCGAAAAGGCCAGGCGTTCCTCTGTATTTTACATTATCGATGATTATATTATCTTCCATGTCTACGTCGAAATTCTTATCCCCAAGCATCAATGTATTTTTATCATAGTACACACCATACACGTGGTCAACCTGTTTTTTCTTATCCGTGATAAATAAGTTCAAATATTCCTGCGACAGCGGTCCTAGATTTTGAGTCAAATATGTAGTGGCTTCATCATGCTGTTCGGGATTCTCAACAATTTCACGCATTGTCGTTTCGAGAATATTTTGTTCAAGTGTTTCTGCTTCGTCTGTCCATACTTCTTCTGCAGGAGGTTCGGAATCTGGGCAAAGTCGTTTCGATAATCGATGAGGTGTTGGTTTTAAAGGTGTTTCCGCACGTAATCTTTTCAATCCGCGATACCGAGGCGTAGCGTTTAGCGGCTTTAATCCGCAATATTGGAGTGCAGCGTTAAGCACGGGCGGCTGATGCAATGGGGACTCTGAAGAGGTCTCTCCATGATATTCAGGTGTAACGTTAATCACGGGCAATTGCTGTTTGGATGTCGACTCTGAAGATGTCTCTTCAGGAATTGGGCTGGGAAATGGTTTTGTGTTTTCAATCAATTCTTTCAAGGGTCTTATCACAGGTTGCAAGCTATGTTCCAACACCGCATCGGTATCCATTTTTCCGACCTTTAGCGCTAAGTATTTTTTTCGTATAGCTTCGCTCGTCTTGGCAATCTCTTTTGTTAACACTTCTTTTTCCATCTTTTGTTCAACAGAATTTCGACCCATGCTCGATTAGAAACGTTTTAACACTGTTCTACAACCGTTCGATCTCGTTCAATGCCCGTTCGACAACCGTTCGATGTCGTTCAATGCCCGTTCGACAACCGTTCTACGTTGAACGTGCACGTTCAACACCCCGTTCGACAACCGTTCAATGCCGTTCGACACCCGTTTGATGTTCGTTCGATGCCGTTCGACAACTGTTCGACACCCGTTCGATGCCCGTTCAATGTTGTTCGACAACCGTTCGACACCCGTTCAATCACGTCACAGGTTGGCAGCCGAATGATGTAGTTATAATACGACATAGTCATTAAATCCTCGTCGATAGCGACCTCTATGCATAGGACTATCCTTGTCTATAACCACAAATCCATAGTTTTGTTGCCAACATTTTGCACACAGTTTGTTAAATTGTCCAAACGTCATATCGGTATTTACGTGATCGTCATACACATGGCGTAAATTCATGTTGTCCTGTTTGAATAGTAGTAAGAGATTGGTATTATCGCGAATCAGGTGCTTTGGAATTCTTGCATACGATTGGCATAGATACAGACTGTCCACTTTTGAATGTCTACCCATGGAAAAGTACTCTCTAATCACATCCTGCTTATCGCACGCCACATCATCAAATATAAATATAGAATTTGGTAGAGCTTCATTAGGTGGAACGACGTCGCTATTGTTTGAAAAAGGAAAGTAGCCAACATCCTCTACGGATGAGAGCAGCTTTTCCAAATATTGGTATTTTGGCTGTTGCAGCGATTTTGAATATACATACACGTTTTCGAATCGCATACCATTAGGGCTTTCCAACAAGCTAATGACGACATTAGTTTTCCCACAATTGGAAGGGCCACACACTATACCGCGTACAGTGTTAGGTAATAATGGTCCATGTCTCAGAACATGATGCATAATATTATCAAACTTTCTGTCTGAAAACACTCGAATTTTCACAGGCTGCCTTACGAACCGCATCGCAGCTGTTGCAACAATAACATATAAGCGGGGTATGGGAAATATTTATACAAACGCGATCCAGAGATATCAATCAGTCCATAAATGACTTTCGTACTGGCGACACATTGACGGACCACCTATGAAACAGGATCGTTACTCGCGCATACGGCGGCAGGGAGCAGGACTTCTAAATACCCTAATAAATAAATTGCCGTTTGAGTTACATATACCAGGATATCAATTTTGTGGGCCCGGCACACGTTTGCAGGAACGCTTGGCTCGCGGCGATTGTGGCATAAATCCATTAGACTCGGCCTGTAGAGAACACGACATTGCATACTATCAAAACAAAGATTTGACGAATCGTCACAAGGCAGATCAAATTTTAGCTGATCGAGGACGTCAACGCATAACTGCGAAGGACGCTACGTTAGGCGAGAAGACTGTTGCGACAGCTGTTTGGGCTGCGATGAAAGCTAAGTCGAAGCTTGGGATGGGGCTCAAGAAAAAAAAGGATAGTGGTAAGAAGAAGAAGACGCGAGTTCTACCGATAGCAAAGCGAGGTGGTTTCCTACCGTTCCTCTTACCTGCATTGTCAGCTATAGGGGCGTTGACGGGCGGTGCTGCTGGCGTAGCGAAGGCTGTGAACGATGCCAAGGCTGCGCGAAAACAGTTGGAGGAATTGCAACGTCATAACCATGCTATGGAAGGTCGCGGAATTTATCTCGCACCCTACAAGAAGGGTACCGGTTTAAGGAAAAAAAAAAGTTCAATCCATGAAAAACTAGGGACACAGCCGATGAAAAATGTTCAGCTTGAGGATATAGGAAGAAAGAATATACCATATTTTCGCGGAGTATACATGCGCGATAGTCTTCCGGCGAGAGCAAATGTAAATGAGAGCGGTATAGTAAACTTGGACGATAGTATCGGTCCGGGAACACATTGGGTCGCATACGTGAAACGCAATCGTACCGTAAAATATTTTGATAGCTTTGGTAATCTACGTCCACCTGTGGAACTTATTGCATACTTTGGATCATCCGCAACAATTACTTACAATCATGCACGTTTTCAAAATTTCGATCAAACCATATGCGGGCAACTGTGTGTAAAATTTCTCGAGGAAAACTCATTATAAATGCACATTACCGACAAGTACAATTTCATTACATTCTTTACCCCTTTCGCATAAACATGACGCCCTCGTCGTTGACACTGACGTTAACGGGTAAGAGCAGCATGCTCGCAGTCCAATACTTTCCCGCGATAGATTTGAGTGGTCATGAATACGAACTAGGTCTCGTGGATTTTGAAACGTTTAACACGATAGCGAACGTCGATGCTCGCAACAATAAATTTTATTTTGGTGAAAATGACGAAGAAATTGTCATTCCCGAAGGATCTTACGAACTGGATGCAATCGATAAGTACTTGAAACGGGAAATACTGCGAAGATATCCCAACAGGCATGATTCGGGGAACGATGAATACCCTCTCGTCATACGTGCTAATAATAATACGATGAAGAGTGAAATATACTGCTCCTATAAGATTAATTTTGAGAAACCTAATAACATAGGATCGCTACTTGGATTTTCTGCAAACCGTATTCTCCCACGTAAAATGTGGCATGAGTCTAACGCTCCTGTGAACATCATAAGCATCAACGTGATCAGAGTGGAATGCAGCATAACAGCTGGTTCGTACAGTAATGACAAACCTGTACACATTATTCACGAATTTTCACCTAGGGTTCCTCCAGGATATAAGATCTCAGAAACGCCACCGCGAGTCATTTACCTTCCTATCGTCGTGCGGATAATAGACGATTTAGAAATACGTCTGCTTGACCAAAATAATCGTCTGATCGATTTTCGTGGAGAAGAAATCACTGTTAGACTACATGTAAGACGGCGAGATCCCCGCTCCTACGAATAAGTGTTGTATTATGCTTGTGTATAACAAAGCGAACGAACCTCTAATTCCGACTGCTGCAACAAATACATTCATCGACACAGTAAGTCGGGCAAATTATCGTGTCACACCATCGTCGAGGAGGAACCTGCTGAGCTTGCAGAACGTGCGTTTTCTACAATCGTTGGGATTTGTTGTAAAGCAATAATGTCTGACATTCTGGCCATTGGCAATACACCGACCTCCGATAATCGTATAACCAAGATAGAAGTGCACACGTATAATCCCTATGCAAATACTACTCTCGGAAATAGCGATGAAATAAGAATACCGATACAGCAGCAAGATCTGTATACGCTACCGTGCGAGAGTTTCTTGTACATTGAAGGAAAAGTTATTTTAGCAGAGGCTCCACCTGAAGGAACAAGCAACAATGTTACTCTCGATACCAATTGTGCTGCTTTCATGTTTGATGAAATTCGATATGAACTAAATGGCGTTGAAATAGATCGCTGTAAAAATCCTGGAATAACGACTGCGTTAAAAACACACGCGTCCATCTCCCCCGGAAGAAGTAAAGCATTGGCCACCGCTGGCTGGTATCGTAAACTGGATGGCGCAGATTTCAATTTCTGTATACCATTCAATATGCTCTTTGGCTTCGGTGAAGATTATAACAAGATAACCGTTAATGTGCGTCAAGAGTTGGTCTTAATTCGATCACGAAACGATCTAAACGCGTTGAATGGTTCTAGTATTTTAAGACCTAAAATCGAATTATTCAAAGTTCAGTGGCGAATGCCGCACATAAGTCTTGAAGAAGTAACCAAATTGTCGTTACTACGCATTCTCGAGAGAGGACAAATGATACCTATGAGTTTTCGCTCTTGGGATCTATACGAATATCCACATTTACAAACAACGACGATGCATACGTGGGCCATCAAGACTGTAACACAACTGGAGAAACCACGCTTCATCATATTCGCATTGCAGAATGATAGGAAGAATCAATTGCATAAGACTGCTAATCAATTCGACGATTGTAAACTGTCAAACATACGTTTGTACCTAAATTCGGAATCATACCCATACGATGACCTAAACTTGGACTTTGAAAAAAATAAGTATGCGGTACTTTACGATATGTACGCAAAATTTCAAAACTCGTATTATGGTGATCGATGCAGTGAGCCGCTATTGGACGAATTAGAGTTCTTATCACGTGGCCCATTTGTGGTCATAGACTGCTCTCGTCAAAACGAGTCTGTTAAAAGTGCTACAATTGATGTCCGCATAGATTTCGAATGCAGAGATAATGTGCCAGTCAACACAGCTGCATACTGCTTGATTATACATGATCGTATAGTCGAGTACAGCCCGTTGACCAACGTAGTGCACAGAATACTTTAACAAGCGGCGATGGTTCATCTAACGTTTGTCGATGTACAAGGGTTCAAAATCGAGTCAAACGAATTCATTGTAAAAGAAGCGGCCATTTTACGGGATGGAAATAAACTATTGCACTGGATATTCGAGCCACCATTTCGGTTCCACTGATTGACTGCTGCCGAAACACGTCAGGTTCGATGGCTAACAAGAAAACATCATGGAATCGGGTGGATGGACGGATATGTTCCATACAAAGAAGCTGGAAGCTGTTTGAAACTAGCCCTGGAAAATACACAGCAGGTCATTGTCAAGGATTGGAAAAGAAAAAATGGCTGTGGAAATTAACTGGAATCGAGGCTCTTGATGTTGATCTAGAGATCCTAGGATCCAAGATTGTCGATGTTGCAAAAGGGGCTGCATAGATGTGCATTCCATACTGGCGTATGTGCCGTGGAAAATGTATTTAAACTGTGTAAAATATATAATGATCAATAAGAACCATATTTTTGAATAAAGAATATTATTTAACAAAATTTTTTTCCGTATTTCTTAAAATGGTATAATATTTCACCCAATGTTGCCGACAAAATGCGCAGTTTGTGGTATAACATTACAAAAAATGATTACTCGGCAATAAGAATTTTTGGTATCATATTTCACCGGATGTGTTTGCCTCGTGCCGAGATTCCTTGCTGTGTTTGCATTTTTTCAAAAAGGGAAGGGGGGGGGTAGAGAGAGGCTATAAAACGCCATTGTTGGTTGGATCGACAAAGTATCAACTATGTGGTCCGCAACCGTCAACTCTCGCGCTACGCTGCAGAATAATGAGTTCAATCCTCCGCAATTACACACACAGTAAGTACTCTGGCTACCGCTAAAAATGCTATTCAGTATTGTTTCTTTGCAACTGAAAAAAAATGCATTTCATAATTGCTTCTTTTCTTATCAGCGCTGATAATTCGGAACAGAGGATCGTGCGCGCGGTGCGTATATTGGGCAGGAGATATCCCTTGACGAATACATTCTACAAATACCTTGACATTGGAGTCCGAATTGGTGGTTGCTGTCACGTCGAGTTGGCTATAGGAGACAATCACGGCAATGAAATTCAACTGTCTATGGCTACCTGGAAAGATCTTCTTCGAAAGAAGGAAGACATTCTGTGGAACATTATCAACTCAGGGAATGCTGTGCATGTTGGTGATATAACTGTGGAGTTTTGTCAGTTAAACGATGATGTAAAGCTTGTAAAATTATCAAATTCGACTAAGTGCATACAGATTGCCCAGAAAACGATGAGAAGATTGTTTGATTTAGAATTTTGTATCGATCACATATAGTCTTGGCTATCCGAGAACCTATTCTGTGTACAAACTAAATATTGTAAGTTTATGTGTAAGAATAATATAAGTATGCATGTCATGTGACTGAATGTGAGTGTGCATGTATGTTTAACTGTTATATATGTTTTTATTGATTTATATGTTATATATATTTTTATTGATTTACGTTGTGTTAATGTTTTGTCAGATGAATGTTCTACACGTTGTGATTTTGTTAAAATAAAAATAGTCCTCTACGAGCGATCGACGAAATATCACGTCGTGTCAATTCCGTGTCATTTCTGTATTTCTGTGTCAACTCCTTACAATTTTCAGAAGTGGGATAAAGACAGCTATTTAGTAATTTCAATTTCAAACGGTTTTATGCGAAGTTACGCGAAGTTACGCGACGTTTGTGTAAAATTTCATACCGTATCGTTTTAAAATGAGTTGTTCTCTTACGGTACCGGAACTAAAAGAGAAGCTGAAAGCCAAGAATTTGCAATCGACCGGTACGAAGGCCGAACTGATAAAACGTTTGTTGGGTGCTGGTGCCACACTGGAAGAATTAGCTATGACGGATAACGGCTGCACGGAATCGGTTCCCGGGACGAGCGAGCTGGTAGATGAGATTACTGTACGCGAATTAGATGTTATGAGGAGAGAACGAGATATTGTTGCACGAGAGAACGAATTGCTTAGGAGAGAATTGGCGTTATTACGGACGACGCCAAACTCGGAAACAAGCACGGGACGGACGAGAGTGAGAAAATGGCAAGAGTTGAAAGACATAGTGGGTGAGTTTGGTGGAAACAGCAAGGACTTCGACCGTTGGGAGAAACAGGTGAGAGGACTCCTGTCGACGTACGAGTTGGACAACCACCAAGCGAAAGCTCTAGTCTGTAGCAGGTTGACGGGTCGTGCATTGAAATGGTATCACTCGAGAATCGACTGCGTAGAATTAGGCACCGATGAGCTTTTGAAGGAGTTGAAGAGATTGTACGGGCAACAACTCGATCTTTTATGTTTGAGACGCGAGCTCGAAGCCAGGAAGTGGGTAGTGGAAGAATCTTTTGCCGATTACGTACACGACAAGACAATCCTTGCAAACCGAGTACCAGTTTCGGGAACAGAATTACTTAGCTACATCGTCGACGGTATACCAAATAGGGAGTTGCAAATACAAGCTAAGGTGCAATGTTACGAGTCCGTGGACGAAATACTGACGGCTTTCACGAACGTTAAATTACCACCTGGACGACCGCGACTATCCGAGGGAATTTCGCTCTCGAGAAAAATCACACCGTCCGATAGATCCAGTATACCTTTAACAGACCCTTTGGCAGTCGGATCGCGAAGATCACCCCCGACGGAGGGACGAGAATCAACGAACACCGAGCGAAGATGGGGACGAGAATCAACGAACACCGAGCGAAGATGTTTCAACTGTAACGAGCCAGGTCACTTCTCAGCTAATTGTATGAGGCCAGCAAGAGAGAGGGGATCCTGTTTCACATGCGGACAGATGGGTCATCGAGCGAGTCAATGCAACAAACAGACAACGAAGGGCGACGTCGACGTCAATTGTATCGCACACAGACGAAAAGAAGACGATGACTTTCGGCGAGCGGTAGAAGTACAGATAAGTAGCAAAATCGGTAGTGTCAGTACAAAACTAAACGCACTTATTGATTCGGGGAGCCCGATTTGTTTTATTAAAGAGAGTTGCATTCCGAGAGTGTGTTTTACAACTGATCGTGATTCAGATAGATTTCATGGAATTAACGGTAGCGACTTAAATGTATTAGGAAAGACCCAAGCCACAATTATTTATGATGCAGAAAAATATTATGTTACGTTAAGAATTGTACCGGATGAAACAATGAAAAACCCATTAATTTTAGGACGCGATTTCATGAAAATTGCCAAATTATCGTTGAGTAGAGAAGAAACGGTGGAACACAACGATATAACTGACATTATGAACATTGAGGTAGATCAGGATAACACGGGTATTAGTGCCGACGACATGCGTTTCGACGAAAACCTTTCGACCGAAATAAAGACACGACTTCGGGAATTGTTTAATAAAACGTACATTAACGTACAGAGACCAGCAAAACCAAACGTAGAAAACACGATGAAATTAACAATTACGAGTGACAAACCTTTTTCATTTTCACCTCGTAGATTATCATATGATGAGAAAAATAAATTGCGTTGTATCCTCGACGGACTATTAGAAAGAGGGATAATTAGGGAGAGCATGTCCGAGTACGCGTCTCCTATCGTTCTAACGAAGAAGAAGAACGGAGAAATTAGAATGTGCGTAGACTTCCGCACATTGAATAAAATCACGCTCCGCGATAATTTTCCATTGCCATTGATCGAAGACCAATTAGATTTACTCGAGGGGAAAAAGTATTTCACGACGCTCGATTTAAAAGATGGATTTTTCCATATTAAGATGGACGAAACCTCAGTTAAATTTACATCTTTCGTAACGCCTTTCGGACAATACGAATACACCAGGATGCCATTCGGGTTAAAAGGCGCACCTCTTAAATTTCAACGCTACGTCACTGAGATCTTTAAAGACCTAATCAACGAAGGAGAAATATCTGTTTATCTCGACGATTTCCTGATCGCGACAGAGACTATAGAAAAGCATTTTGAAATCTTAGGGAAAGTATTTAAATTACTCACAGCAAATCTTTTGAATTTACGCTTAGATAAATGCAGATTTCTTCAAACCAAACTAGATTATTTGGGTTACACGGTAACAAGTGAGGGAATCAGGCCAACGGAACAAGGCCTCGAGGCAGTAAAAAAATTCCCTCTACCACGAAACATTCGAGAGGTACAAGGATTTTTAGGTCTGTGTTCATATTTTCGGAAATTCGTTGAAGGCTTTTCCATCCTTGCGAAGCCCTTGTACGATTTGACGAGGAAAGATACGAAGTTTCAATTAGGCGAGAAAGAAACACAAGCGTTTGAGACGCTTAAGACTCGATTATTAAGCGCGCCGATATTAAGTATTTATTCTCCTCGAGACGAGACCGAGTTGCATTGTGATGCGAGCGCGTCGGGGTTCGGTGCTATCCTATTACAAAGGAAAACCGATAAAAAGCTACATCCAGTCTTTTATTTTTCTAAACGAACGACCGAGATTGAATCGCGCTATCACAGTTTCGAGTTAGAGACTCTAGCAATCGTTTCTGCCCTCCGCCGTTTCCGAACGTATTTACTAGGAATAAAATTTAAGATACTTACAGACTGTCAAGCCCTTAGTCTAACGTTAAATAAAAAAGAAACCAATCCTCGAATAGCACGATGGGTGCTTGAAATGCAAAATTACGACTATGTGCTAGAACATAGGGCCGGCTCGCGTATGCTCCACGTAGACTCCTTAAGTCGTCAGATTTTGGTGATTGAAGACAATTCATTCGATAGAAACTTAGCGCTATGCCAAGACGACGATAAAGAAATCGAGAAAATCCGTACGGAGCTAGAAACCTCGGAAAGTAAATTGTACGAAATGAGTACCGAGTATTTTAGAATCGAGCATTATGTATAAATATCACAACGAGATGGGACACGTCGGAATTGAGAAAACACTTCGAAACATTACAGATAGTTATTGGTTCCCAAATATGAAATCCAAAATCGAGAAACACATTCGCGGCTGTTTGAAATGTATCGCATATACGCCGAACTACGGAAAGTTAGAAGGTACCTTATACTGTATACCGAAAGGGGATACACCCTTTGATACGTTGCATGTCGATCATTTAGCTCCTGTTTCGAGATCGCACAAATCGCGTTACAATTATATATTTGTTATAGTCGACGCGTTTACCAAATATATAAAGATATATCCCACTAAAACAACAAATACCACCGACCTTATAAAATGTCTTAAGTCGTATTTCGAGCATTATAGTCGACCACTGCGTATCATTTCGGACAGAGGAAGTTGTTTTACATCCCGAGAATTCGAAGAGTTCATAAAAGAATATAATATAAGACACGTTGTAATTGCGACCGCTTCCCCTCAGGCGAACGGGCAGGTAGAAAGATATAACCGCACAATTTTGCCGATGATCGCTAAATTAATGAGTGAGCGTGGTGTGGTATGGCACAATGTATTACGAGATGTTGAATTTGCGTGCAATAATACTGTTTGTAAGTCTACCGACAAGAGTCCGAGTGTGTTGCTATTTGGTATGCAACAGCGTGGTGAGGTCGTAGATGGGTTGCGCGATATCTTGGAAATCAGTGGAAAGATTAGTATTATTTCCCGAGATTTGAACAGGCTCCGAAAAGAAGCTAGTGAACAGATTCGAAAAAATCAGGAGTCGCAAAAACGCACTTTCGATAAAAAACATAAGGCCCCAAATAAATATAGGGTTGGAGATAAGGTACTTATCAGGAATTACGACTCCACTCCAGGAGTATCATTAAAAATGATTCCGCGATTCAAAGGACCGTACGAGATCGATCGCGTATTGCGAAACGATCGATATATAATCAAAGAAGTAGAGGGCTTCCAGTTATCACAAACGCCATATCATGGGACATGGGAAGCCGCTAACATGCGACCGTGGCGACCATCACATTAAATTTCCACTTTGTACGTTATTTTTATGTTCGGAATTGTTCTACTTTAAAATAATTAACATTATATTTTCAGTTATATGCGTTATGTTCATGTTTAGAATTGTTCTATTTTACATCAAGTGTAATTAGCGAGTATCTTTAAGACACAGGATTTCGATAAATCGAGACGATTTGTCATCAGGATGGCCGAGGTGGCCATCAAGGTGGCCATCAAGGTGGTGCGGGAAATTCGGGATACATGGTGTAAGGTTGTAAACTGTAAATAGCTGTAAAAGTTGTAAACTGTAAATCGACAGTCCGCAGGTATTATATTTTTCGTGTTGCGCCATCCGATATATTTGTTATACATATTCCAATAAATCGGGACGATTTGTCGTCAGGACGGCCGAATTGTAAGAATAATATAAGTATGCATGTCATGTGACTGAATGTGAGTGTGCATGTATGTTTAACTGTTATATATGTTTTTATTGATTTATATGTTATATATATTTTTATTGATTTACGTTGTGTTAATGTTTTGTCAAATGAATGTTCTACACGTTGTGATTTTGTTAAAATAAAAATAGTCCTCTACGAGCGATCGACGAAATATCACGTCGTGTCAATTCCGTGTCATTTCTGTATTTCTGTGTCAACTCCTTACATATGCAAATAATATCTAATGTTACCGATGATTTTGCAAAAGCCATTGCAGAACATGACGATTTTGAACGCAATTCATTAATAGACACTGAATTGTTAGCTTTAGGCTTAGATGTAATGCTAATAAAATAAAATCAAAAGGATATTTCTTTGACATTTAATGCATGATTTACATTTCCTGTCCCCGAGATTCCTGTTCGTTCCCAAGGAGTATCCTTGACCCCGACAAAATGTCAGGGTCAATCAAATAGCGTCTTAAAAGAAGTTATAATATTTGGTCGGGTGTGTTTGCCGAGATTTCAAAGGGGGGTATAACAAACTGATTACTCAGCAAAGTGCTGGGTTGCAAAAAAATGCGAGATTCCCTGATGTCAAAGGGGCATACAAACTGATTACTCTGCAAAACGACTTCCCCCACCACCACTGCAGGAAAGAACGGGCGGGGTCTGAGAGGCGTCTGTTCCATCATTCTCGGTTAGATCGCCAAAGTATGCGGTTCGTGCGCGAGAGGATACCGCTGTGACGTCACAAACATCCACCTACCTCCACTCCTATCCTTTGTGACGTCACTCTCCCGAAAAACATTCGCGAAAAAATCAGGACTTGACCCCCGAAAAAATTCGCGATCCCCCCGCGGACCCCCCGAAAAAAAGACCGCGGGTGACCCCGAAAAAAAAGATGGCGCCTGGGGGTGACCCCCGAAAAAAAGACCGCCCCGGTTAGGTCTGGGGGGTGACTCCCGAAAAAGACCGCCCCGGTTAGGTCTGGGGGTGACTCCCGAAAAAACCGCCCCGGTTAGGTCTGGGGGTGACTCCCGAAAAAGACCGCCCCGGTTAGGTCTGGGGGTGACTCCCGAAAAAGACCGGCCCGGTTAGGTCTGGGGGTGACTCCCGAAAAAGACCGCCCCGGTTAGGTCTGGGGGTGACCCCCGAAAAAGACCGCTCGGTTCGGTCTGGGGGTGACCCCCGAAAAAACCCCTCCCCACAGGGGTGGGAGAGGGAGGGGGAGGGGGGAGGGGTGGGGGAGGGGGCAAGCCCCCTCCCCAAGGGAGGGGGGGGAGCCCCCCCCGGGTTAGGTCTGCCTCGAAAGGTCAATGAACTTGGTCCGGAATCCCCCTAGCCTACCTACTATAATATATCGTAATTGTAGTGTATCATTGAAAATACCTTATAATACAATGTAATATGCAGTGTATCATTGAAAATACCTTATAATATATCGTAATTTGTAGTGTATCATTGAAAATAGCTTATAATATAACGTAATATGCAGTCTCCCATTGAAAATACATTATAAAATAATGTAATATGCAGTGTATCATCGAAAATAACTTATAATATAATGTAATATGCAGTGTATCATTGAAAATACCTTATAATGTAACATAATATGCTGTGTGTTATTGAAAATACCTTATAATGTAATATGCAGACTCCCATTGAAACTACATTATAATGTAATGTAATATGCAGTGTATCATTGAAAATACCTTATAATATAATGTAATATGCAGTGTATCACTGAAAATACTTTATAATATAACGTAATATGCAGTGATTCATTGAAAATACATTATAATGAAACGTAATATTTGCAGTCTGTCATTGAAAATACCTTCTAATATAACGTAATATGCAGTGTATCATTGAAAATACCTTATAATATAACGTGATATTAGCAGTCTATCATTGAAAATACCTTATTATATAAGGTAATATGCAGTCTATCAATGAAAATAACTTATAATATAACGTAATACGCAGTGTATCATTGAAAATACCTTATAATATATCGTAATTTGTAGTGTATCATTGAAAATACCTTATAATATAACGTAATTTGTAGTGTATCATTGAAAATATATTATAATATAAAGTAATATGCAGTGTATCATTGAAAATAGCTTATAATATAACGTAATATGCAGTGTATCATTGAAAATACCTTATAATATAAGGTAATATGCAGTGTATCATTGAAAATACCTTATAATACAATGTAATATGCAGTCTATCATTGGAAATACCATATAATATAACGTAATATGCAGTCTATCATTGAAAATACCTTATAATATAACGTAATATGCAATGTACCATTGAAAATACTTTATAATATATCGTAATTTGTAGTGTATCATTGAAAATACCTTATAATATAACGTAATTTGTAGTGTATCATTGAAAATACCTTATAATATAAAGTAATATGCAGTGTATCATTGAAAATAGCTTATAATATAACGTAATATGCAGTGTATCATTGAAAATATCTTATAATATAACGTGATATTTGCAGTCTATCATCGAAAATGCCTTATTATATAAGGTAATATGCAGTCTATCAATGAAAATAACTTATAATATAACGTAATACGCAGAGTATCATTGAAAATACCTTATAATATATCGTAATTTGTAGTGTATCATTGAAAATAGCTTATAATATAACGTAATATGCAGTCTCCCATTGAAAATACCTTATAATGTATTGTAATATGCAGTGTATCATTGAAAATACCTTAAAATATAACGTAATATGCAGTGTATCATTGAAAATACCGTATAATATAACGTAATATGCAGTCTCCCATTGAAAATACATTATAAAATAATGTAATATGCAGTGTATCATTGAAAATAACTTATAATGTAATGTAATATGCAGTGTATCATTGAAAATACCTTATAATGTAACATAATATGCTGTGAATCATTGAAAATACCTTATAATATAACGTAATATGCAGTGTATTATTGGATATACCATATAATATATCGTAATATGCAGTGTATCATTGATAATACCTTATAATATAACGTAATATGCAGTGTATCATTGAAAATACCTTATAATACAATGTAATATGCAGTGTATCATTGAAAATACCTTATAATGTATTGTAATATGCAGTGTATCATTGAAAATACCTTATAATATAACGGAATATGCAGTCTACCATTGAAAATACATTATGAGATAATGTAATATGCAGTCTGTCATTGAAAATACCTTATAATATAACGCAATATGTAGTGTATCATTGAAAATACCTTATAATATAACATAATATGCTGTGTGTTATTGAAATTACCTTATAATATATCGTAATATGCAGTGTATCATTGATAATACCTTATAATATAACGTAATATGCAGTGTATCATTGAAAATACCTTATAATACAATGTAATAAGCAGTGTATCATTGAAAATACCTTATAATGTATTGTAATATGCAGTGTATCATTGAAAATACCTTAAAATATAACGTAATATGCAGTGTATCATTGAGAATACCTTAAAATATAACGTAATATAAAGTGTATCATTGAAAATACCTTATAATATAACGTAATATACAGTGTATCATTGGAAATACCATATAATATATCGTAATATGCAGTGTATCATTGAAAATACCTTATAATATAAAGTAATATGCAGTGTATCATTGAAAATACCTTATAATATATCGTAATTTGTAGTGTATCATTGAAAATAGCTTATAATATAACATAATATGCAGTCTCCCATTGAAAATACCTTATAATGTATTGGAATATGCAGTGTATCATTGAAAATACCTTATAATATAACGTGATATTTGCAGTCTATCATTGAAAATACATTATTATATAAGGTAATATGCAGTCTATCAATGAAAATAACTTATAATATAACGTAATACGCAGTGTATCATTGAAAATACCTTATAATATAACGTAATTTGTAGTGTATCATTGAAAATATATTATAATATAAATTAATATGCAGTGTATCATTGAAAATAGCTTATAATATAACGTAATATGCAGTGTATCATTGAAAATACCTTATAATACAATGTAATATGCAGTCTATCATTGGAAATACCATATAATATAACGTAATATGCAGTGTATCATTGAAAATACCTTATAATATAACGTAATACGCAGTGTATCATTGAAAATACCTTATAATATAACGTAATTTGTAGTGTATCATTGAAAATATATTATAATATAAATTAATATGCAGTGTATCATTGAAAATAGCTTATAATATAACGTAATATGCAGTGTATCATTGAAAATACCTTATAATATAACGTAATATGCAGTGTATCATTGAAAATACCTTATAATACAATGTAATATGCAGTCTATCATTGGAAATACCATATAATATAACGTAATATGCAGTGTATCATTGAAAATACCTTATAATATAACGTAATATGCAATGTCTCATTGAAAATACTTTATAATATATCGTAATTTGTAGTGTATCATTGAAAATACCTTATAATATAACGTAATTTGTAGTGTATCATTGAAAATACCTTATAATATAAAGTAATATGCAGTGTATCATTGAAAATACCTTATTATATAAGGTAATATGCAGTCTATCAATGAAAATAACTTATAATATAACGTAATACGCAGTGTATCATTGAAAATACCTTATAATATATCGTAATTTGTAGTGTATCATTGAAAATACCTTATAATATAACGTAATTTGTAGTGTATCATTGAAAATACCTTATAATATAACGTAATACGCAGTGTATCATTGAAAATACCTTATAATATATCGTAATTTGTAGTGTATCATTGAAAATACCTTATAATATAACGTAATTTGTAGTGTATCATTGAAAATATATTATAATATAAAGTAATATGCAGTGTATCATTGAAAATAGCTTATAATATAACGTAGTATGCAGTGTATCATTGAAAATACCTTATAATATAAGGTAATATGCAGTGTATCATTGAAAATACCTTATAATACAATGTAATATGCAGTCTATCATTGAAAATACCTTATTATATAAGGTAATATGCAGTCTATCAATGAAAATAACTTATAATATAACGTAATACGCAGAGTATCATTGAAAATACCTTATAATATAACGTAATTTGTAGTGTATCATTGAAAATATATTATAATATAAAGTAATATGCAGTGTATCATTGAAAATAGCTTATAATATAACGTAATATGCAGTGTATCATTGAAAATACCTTAAAATATAACGTAATATGCAGTGTATCATTGAAAAAGCTTATAATATAACGTAATATGCAGTGTATCATTGAAAATACCTGATAATGTAACGTAGTATGCAGTGTATCATTGAAAATACCTTAAAATATAACGTAATATGCAGTGTATCATTGAAAATAACTTATAATATAACGTAATACGCAGTGTATCATTGAAAATACCTTATAATATATCGTAATTTGTAGTGTATCATTGAAAATACCTTATAATATAACGTAATTTGTAGTGTATCATTGAAAATACCTTATAATATAACGTAATACGCAGTGTATCATTGAAAATACCTGATAATGTAACGTAGTATGCAGTGTATCATTGAAAATACCTTATAATATAACGTAATATGCAGTGTATCATTGAAAATACCTTATAATATATCGTAATTTGTAGTGTATCATTGAAAATACCTTATAATGTAACGTAATATGCAGAGTATCATTGGAAATACCTTATAATATAACGTAATATGCAGTGTATCATTGAAAATACCTTATAATATATAGTAGTTTATCATTGAAAATACCTTAGAATATATGGTAATTTGTAGTGTATCATTGAAAATACCTTGTAATATATAGTAGTTTATCATTGAAAATACCTTATAATATATCGTAATATGCAGTGTATCATTGAAAATACCTTATAATATAACGTAATATGCAGTGTATCATTGAAAATACCTTATAATATAACGTAATATGCAGTGTATCATTGGAAATACCATATAATATATCGTAATATGCAGTGTATCATTGAAAATACCTTATAATGTATTGTAATATGCAGTGTATCATTGAAAATACCTTATAATATAACGGAATATGCAGTCTACCATTGAAAATACATTATGAGATAATGTAATATGCAGTCTGTCATTGAAAATACCTTATAATATAACGTAATATGCAGTGTATCATTGAAAATACCTTATAATATAACGTAATATGCAGTGTATCATTGAAAATAGCATATAATATAACGTAATATGCAGTGTATCATTGAAAATACCTTATAATATAACGTAATATGCAGTGTATCATTGAAAATACCTTATAATACAATGTAATATGCAGTCTATCATTGGAAATACAATATAATATAACGTAATATGCAGTGTATCATTGAAATTACTTTATAATATAACGTAATATGCAGTGTATCATTGAAATTACCATGTAATATATCGTAATATGCAGTGTATCATTGAAAATACCTTATAATATAACGTAATATAAAGTGTATCATTGAAAATACCTTATAATATAACATAATATGCTGTGTGTTATTGAAAATACCTTATAATATAAAGTAATATGCAGTGTATCATTGAAAATAGCTTATAATATAACGTAATATGCAGTGTATCATTGAAAATACCTTATAATACAATGTAATATGCAGTGTATCATTGAAAATACCTTATAATGTATTGTAATATGCAGTGTATCATTGAAAATACCTTCAAATAAAACGTAATATAAAGTGTATCATTGAAAATACTTTATAATATAACGTAATATGCAGTGTATCATTGAAATTACCTTATAATATATCGTAATATGCAGTGTATCATTGAAAATACCTTATAATATAACGTAATATGCAGTGTATCATTGAAAATACCTTATAATATAACGTAATATGCAGTGTATCATTGGATATACCATATAATATATCGTAATATGCAGTGTATCATTGAAAATACCTTATAATGTATTGTAATATGCAGTGTATCATTGAAAATACCTTATAATATAACGGAATATGCAGTCTACCATTGAAAATACATTATGAGATAATGTAATATGCAGTCTGTCATTGAAAATACCTTATAATATAACGCAATATGTAGTGTATCATTGATAATACCTTATAATATAACATAATATGCTGTGAATCATTGAAAATACCTTATAATATAACGTAATATGCAGTGTATCATTGAAAATACCTTATAATATAACATAATATGCTGTGTGTTATTGAAATTACCTTATAATATATCGTAATATGCAGTGTATCATTGATAATACCTTATAATATAACGTAATATGCAGTGTATCATTGAAAATACCTTATAATACAATGTAATAAGCAGTGTATCATTGAAAATACCTTATAATGTATTGTAATATGCAGTGTATCATTGAAAATACCTTAAAATATAACGTAATATGCAGTGTATCATTGAAAATACCTTAAAATATAACGTAATATAAAGTGTATCATTGAAAATACCTTATAATATAACGTAATATACAGTGTATCATTGGAAATACCATATAATATATCGTAATATGCAGTGTATCATGGAAAATACCTTATAATATAAAGTCATATGCAGTGTATCATTGAAAATACCTTATAATATAACGCAATATGCAGTGTATCATTGAAAATACCTTA
This sequence comes from Lasioglossum lativentre, assembly GCA_916610255.1. Lineage (NCBI taxonomy): Eukaryota > Metazoa > Arthropoda > Insecta > Hymenoptera > Halictidae > Lasioglossum > Lasioglossum lativentre. The sequence continues at coordinate 59,117 of CAKAJI010000505.1, forward strand.
TAATATAACGTAATATGCAATGTATCATTGAAAATACTTTATAATATATCGTAATTTGTAGTGTATCATTGAAAATACCTTATAATATAACGTAATATGCAGTGTATCATTGAAAATACCTTATAATATAACATAATATGCTATGTGTTATTGAAATTACCTTATAATATATCGTAATATGCAGTGTATCATTGATAATACCTTATAATATAACGTAATATGCAGTGTATCATTGAAAATACCTTATAATACAATGTAATATGCAGTGTATCATTGAAAATACCTTATAATGTATTGTAATATGCAGTGTATCTTTGAAAATACCTTAAAATATAACGTAATATGCAGTGTATCATTGAAAATACCTTAAAATAAAGCGTAATATAAAGTGTATCATTGAAAATACTTTATAATATAACGTAATATGCAGTGTATCATTGAAATTACCTTATAATATATCGTAATATGCAGTGTATCATTGAAAATACCTTATAATATAACGTAATATGCAGTGTATCATTGAAAATACCTTATAATATAACGTAATATGCAGTGTATCATTGGATATACCATATAATATATCGTAATATGCAGTGTATCATTGAAAATACCTTATAATGTATTGTAATATGCAGTGTATCATTGAAAATACCTTATAATATAACGGAATATGCAGTCTACCATTGAAAATACATTATGAGATAATGTAATATGCAGTCTGTCATTGAAAATACCTTATAATATAACGCAATATGTAGTGTATCATTGATAATACCTTATAATATAACATAATATGCTGTGAATCATTGAAAATACCTTATAATATAACGTAATATGCAGTGTATCATTGAAAATACCTTATAATATAACATAATATGCTGTGTGTTATTGAAATTACCTTATAATATATCGTAATATGCAGTGTATCATTGATAATACCTTATAATATAACGTAATATGCAGTGTATCATTGAAAATACCTTATAATACAATGTAATAAGCAGTGTATCATTGAAAATACCTTATAATGTATTGTAATATGCAGTGTATCATTGAAAATACCTTAAAATATAACGTAATATGCAGTGTATCATTGAAAATACCTTAAAATATAACGTAATATAAAGTGTATCATTGAAAATACCTTATAATATAACGTAATATGCAGTGTATCATTGGAAATACCTTATAATATATAGTAATTTTTTAGTGTATCATTGAAAATACCTAATAATATAACGTAATATTCTGTGTATCATTGAAAATACCTTATAATAAAACGTAATATGCAGTGTATCATTGAAAATACCTTATAATATAACGTAATATGCGGTGTATCATTGAAAATACCGTAGAATATATGGTAATTCTAGTCTATCAATGAAAATACATTATAATATAAGGTAATATGCAGTGTATCATTGAAAATACCTTATAATATAACGTAATATGCAGTGTATCATTGGAAATACCTTATAATATATAGTAATTTTTTAGTGTATCATTGAAAATACCTAATAATATAACGTAATATGCAGTGCATCATTGAAAATACCTTATAATATAACGTAATATGCAGTGTATCATTGAAAATACCTTATAATATAACGTAATATTCTGTGTATCATTGAAAATACCTTATAATATAACGTAATATGCAGTGTATCATTGAAAATACCTTATAATATAACGTAATATGCAGTGTATCATTGAAAAAACCTTATAATATAACGTAATATGCAGTGTATCATTGAAAATACATTATAATATAACGTAATATGCGGTGTATCATTGAAAATACCTTATAATATAACTTAATATGCAGTGTATCATTGAAAATACCTTGTAATATATAGTAGTTTATCATTGAAAATACCTTATAATATAACGTAATATTCTGTGTATCATTGAAAATACCTTATAATATAACGTAATATGCAGTGTATCATTGAAAATACCTTATAATATTTCGTAATATGCAGTGTATCATTGAAAATACCTTATAATATAACGTAATATGCAGTGTATCATTGAAAATACCTTATAATATAACGTAGTATGCAGTCTATCATGAAAAATACCTTATAAAATAATGTAATATGCAGTGTATCATTGAAAATACCTTATAATATAACGTGATATGCAGTGTATCATTGAAAATACCTTATAATATAACGAGATATGCAGTCTATCATTGAAAATACCTAATAATATAACGTAGCATGCAGTGTATCATTGAAAATACCCTATAATATAACGTAATATGCAGTGTATCATTGAAAATACATTATAATATAACGTAATATGCGGTGTATCATTGAAAATACCTTATAATATAACGTAATATGCAGTGTATCATTGAAAATACCTTGTAATATATAGTAGTTTATCATTGAAAATACCTTATAATATAACGTAATATTCTGTGTATCATTGAAAATACCTTAGAATATATGGTAATTCTAGTCTATCAATGAAAATACCTTATAATATAACGTAATATGCAGTGTATCATTGAAAATTCCTTATAATATAACGTAATATGCAGAGTATCCTTGGAAATACCTTTAATATATCGTAATTTTTTAGTGTATCATTGGAAATACCTAATAATATAACGTAATATGCAGTGTATCATTGAAAATACCTTATAATAAAACGTAATATGCAGTGTATCATTGAAAATACCATAGAATATATGGTAATTTGTAGTGTATCATTGAAAATACCTTGTAATATATAGTAGTTTATCATTGAAAATACCTTATAATATAACGTAATATTCTGTGTATCACTGAAAATACCTTATAATATAACGTAATATGCAGTGAATCATTGAAAATACCTTATAATATAACGTAATATGACGTGTATCATTGAAAATACTTTATAATATAACGTAATATGCAGTGTATCATTTAAAATACCTTATAATATATCGTAATTTGTAGTGTATCATTGAAAATACCTTATAATATATAGTAGCTTATCATTGAAAATACCTTATAATATAACGTAATATGCTGTGTATCATTGAAAATACCTTATAGTATAACGTAATATGCAGTGCTTCATTGAAAATACCTTATAATATAACGTAATATGCAGTGTATCATTGAAAATACCTTATAATATAACGTAATATGCAGAGTATCATTGGAAATACCTTATAATATATCTTAATTTTTTAGTGTATCATTGAAAATACCTAATAATATAACGTAATATGCAATGTATCATTGAAAATACCTTATAATAAAACGTAATATGCAGTGTATCATTGAAAATACCTTATAATATATCGTAATTTGTAGTGTATCATTGAAAATACCTTATAATATATAGTAGTTTATCATTGAAAATACCTTATAATATAACGTAATATGCAGTGTATCATTGAAAATACCTTATAATATAACGTAATATGCAGTCTATGATTGAAAATACCTTATAATATAACGTAATATGCGGTGTATCATTGAAAATACCTTATAATATAACGTAATATGCAGTGTATCATTGAAAATACCTTATAATATAACGTAATATGCAGTCTATCATTGAAAATACCTTATAATATAATGTAATATGCAGTCTATCAATGAAAATACATTATAATATAAGGTAATATGCAGTGTATCATTGAAAATACCTTATAATATAACGTAATATGCAGTGTATCATTGGAAATACCTTATAATATATAGTAATTTTTTAGTGTATCAATGAAAATACCTTATAATATAACGTAATATGCAGTGTATCATTGAAAATACCTTATAATATAACGTAATATGCAGTGTATCATTGAAAATACCTGATAATATATAGTAGTTTATCATTGAAAATACCTTAGAATATATGGTAATTTGTAGTGTATCATTGAAAATACCTTGTAATATATAGTAGTTTATCATTGAAAATACCTTATAATATAACGTAATATTCTGTGTATCATTGAAAATACCTTATAATATAACGTAATATGCAGTGTATCATTGAAAATACCTTATAATATAACGTAATATGCAGTGTATCATTTAAAATACCTTATAATATAACGTAATATGCAGTGTATCATTGGAAATACCTTATAATATAAGGTAATTTGTAGTGTATCAATGAAAATACCTTATAATATAACGAAATATGCAGTGTATAATTGAAAATAATTTATAATATATCGTAATTTGTAGTGTATCAATGACAATACCTTATAATATAAAGTAATATGCAGTGTATCATTGAAAATACCTTATAATATATCGTAATTTGTAGTGTATCATTGAAAATACCTTATAATATATAGTAGCTTATCATTGAAAATACCATATAATATAACGTAATATGCTGTGTATCATTGAAAATACCTTATAGTATAACGTAATATGCAGTGCTTCATTGAAAATACCTTATAATATAACGTAATATGCAGTGTATCATTGAAAATACCTTATAATATAACGTAATATGCAGAGTATCATTGGAAATACCTTATAATATTTCTTAATTTTTTAGTGTATCATTGAAAATACCTAATAATATAACGTAATATGCAATGTATCATTGAAAATACCTTATAATAAAACGTAATATGCAGTGTATCATTGAAAATACCTTATAATATAACGTAATATGCACTGTATCATTGAAAATACCTTATAATATAACGTAATATGCAGTCTATCATTGAAAATACCTTATAATATAATGTAATATGCAGTCTATCATTGAAAATACCTCATAATATAACATAATAAGCAGTGTATCATTGAAAATACCTTATAATATAACGTGATATGCAGTGTATCATTGAAAATACCTTATAATATAACGTAATATGCAGTCTATCATTGAAAATACCTTATAATATAATGTAATATGCAGTCTATCATTGAAAATACCTTATAATATAACGTAATATGCAGTGTATCATTGAAAATACCTTATAATATAACGTAATATGCAGTAATTCATTGAAAATACTTTATAATATAACGTAATATGCAGTCTATAATTGAAAATACCTCACAATATAACGTAATATGCAGTCTATCATTGAAAATACCTTATAATATAATGTAATATGCAGTGTATCATTGAAAATACCTTGTAATATATAGTAGTTTATCATTGAAAATACCTTATAATATAACGTAATATTCTGTGTATCATTGAAAATACCTTATAATATAACGTAATATGCAGTGTATCATTGAAAATACCTTATAATATTTCGTAATATGCAGTGTATCATTGAAAATACCTTATACTATAACGTAATATGCAGTGTATCATTGAAAATACCTTATAATATAACGTAATATGCAGTGTATCATTGGAAATACCTTATAATATATAGTAATTTTTTAGTGTATCATTGAAAATACCTAATAATATAACGTAATATGCAGTGCATCATTGAAAATACCTTATAATATAACGTAATATGCAGTGTATCATTGAAAATACCTTATAATATAACGTAATATGCAGTGTATCATTGAAAATAATTTATAATATATCGTAATTTGTAGTGTATCAATGAAAATACGTTATAATATAACGTAATATGCAGAGTATCATTGGAAATACCTTATAATATAACGTAATATGCAGTGTATCATTGAAAATACCTGATAATATGTAGTAGTTTATCATTGAAAATACCTTAGAATATATGGTAATTTGTAGTGTATCATTGAAAATACCTTGTAATATATAGTAGTTTATCATTGAAAATACCTTATAATATAACGTAATATTCTGTGTATCATTGAAAATACCTTATAATATAACGTAATATGCAGTGTATCATTGAAAATACTTTATAATATAACGTAATATGCAGTGTATCATTTAAAATACCTTATAATATAACGTAATATGCAGTGTATCATTGGAAATACCTTATAATATATGGTAATTTGTAGTGTATCAATGAAAATACCTTATAATATAACGTAATATGCAGTGTATCATTGAAAATAATTTATAATATATCGTAATTTGTAGTGTATCAATGACAATACCTTATAATATAAAGTAATATGCAGTGTATCATTGAAAATACCTTATAATATATCGTAATTTGTAGTGTATCATTGAAAATACCTTGTAATATATAGTAGTTTATCATTGAAAATACCTTATAATATAACGTAATATTCTTTGTATCATTGAAAATACCTTAGAATATATGGTAATTCTAGTCTATCAATGAAAATACCTTATAATATAACGTAATATGCAGTGTATCATTGAAAATTCCTTATAATATAACGTAATATGCAGTGTATCATTGAAAATACCTTATAATAAAACGTAATATGCAGTGTATCATTGAAGATACCTTATAATATATGGTAATTTGTAGTGTATCACTGAAAATACCTTATAATATAACGTAATATGCAGTGTATCATTGAAAATACCTTATAATATAACGTAATATGCAGTAATTCATTGAAAATACCTTATAATATAACGTAATATGCAGTGTATCATTGAAAATACCTTATAATATAACGTAATTTGTAGGGTATCAATGAAAATACCTTATAATATAAAGTAATATGCAGTGTATCATTGAAAATACCTTATAATATATCGTAATTTGTAGTGTATCATTGAAAATACCTTATAATATATAGTAGTTTATCATTGAAAATACCTTATAATATAACGTAATATTCTGTGTATCATTTAAAATACCTTATAATATAACGTAATATGACGTGTATCATTGAAAATACCATAGAATATATGGTAATTTGTAGTGTATCATTGAAAATACCTTGTAATATATAGTAGTTTATCATTGAAAATACCTTATAATATAACGTAATATTCTGTGTATCACTGAAAATACCTTATAATATAACGTAATATGCAGTGTATCATTGAAAATACCTTATAATATAACGTAATATGACGTGTATCATTGAAAATACCTTATAATATAACGTAATATGACGTGTATCATTGAAAATACTTTATAATATAACGTAATATGCAGTGTATCATTTAAAATACCTTATAATATATCGTAATTTGTAGTGTATCATTGAAAATACCTTATAATATATAGTAGCTTATCATTGAAAATACCTTATAATATAACGTAATATGCTGTGTATCATTGAAAATACCTTATAGTATAACGTAATATGCAGTGCTTCATTGAAAATACCTTATAATATAACGTAATATGCAGTGTATCATTGAAAATACCTTATAATATAACGTAATATGCAGAGTATCATTGGAAATACCTTATAATATATCTTAATTTTTTAGTGTATCATTGAAAATACCTAATAATATAACGTAATATGCAATGTATCATTGAAAATACCTTATAATAAAACGTAATATGCAGTGTATCATTGAAAATACCTTATAATATATCGTAATTTGTAGTGTATCATTGAAAATACCTTATAATATATAGTAGTTTATCATTGAAAATACCTTATAATATAACGTAATATGCAGTGTATCATTGAAAATACCTTATAATATAACGTAATATGCAGTCTATGATTGAAAATACCTTATAATATAACGTAATATGCGGTGTATCATTGAAAATACCTTATAATATAACGTAATATGCAGTGTATCATTGAAAATACCTTATAATATAACGTAATATGCAGTCTATCATTGAAAATACCTTATAATATAATGTAATATGCAGTCTATCAATGAAAATACATTATAATATAAGGTAATATGCAGTGTATCATTGAAAATACCTTATAATATAACGTAATATGCAGTGTATCATTGGAAATACCTTATAATATATAGTAATTTTTTAGTGTATCAATGAAAATACGTTATAATATAACGTAATATGCAGTGTATCATTGAAAATACCTTATAATATAACGTAATATGCAGTGTATCATTGAAAATACCTGATAATATATAGTAGTTTATCATTGAAAATACCTTAGAATATATGGTAATTTGTAGTGTATCATTGAAAATACCTTGTAATATATAGTAGTTTATCATTGAAAATACCTTATAATATAACGTAATATTCTGTGTATCATTGAAAATACCTTATAATATAACGTAATATGCAGTGTATCATTGAAAATACCTTATGATATAACGTAATATGCAGTGTATCATTTAAAATACCTTATAATATAACGTAATATGCAGTGTATCATTGGAAATACCTTATAATATAAGGTAATTTGTAGTGTATCAATGAAAATACCTTATAATATAACGAAATATGCAGTGTATAATTGAAAATAATTTATAATATATCGTAATTTGTAGCGTATCAATTGAAAATACCTTATAATGTAATGTAATATGCAGTGTATCATTGAAAATACCTTATAATATAACGTAATATTTGCAGTGTATCATTGAAAATACCTTATAATATATAGTAGTTTATCATTGAAAATGCCATATAATATAACGTAATATGCTGTGTATCATTGAAAATACCTTATAGTATAACGTAATATGCAGTGCTTCATTGAAAATACCTTATAATATAACGTAATATGCAGTGTATCATTGAAAATACCTTATAATATAACGTAATATGCAGAGTATCATTGGAAATACCTTATAATATTTCTTAATTTTTTAGTGTATCATTGAAAATACCTAATAATATAACGTAATATGCAATGTATCATTGAAAATACCTTATAATAAATCGTAATATGCAGTGTATCATTGAAAATACCTTATAATATAACGTAATATGCACTGTATCATTGAAAATACCTTATAATATAACGTAATATGCAGTCTATCATTGAAAATACCTTATAATATAATGTAATATGCAGTCTATCATTGAAAATACCTCATAATATAACATAATAAGCAGTGTATCATTGAAAATACCTTATAATATAACGTGATATGCAGTGTATCATTGAAAATACCTTATAATATAACGTAATATGCAGTCTATCATTGAAAATACCTTATAATATAATGTAATATGCAGTCTATCATTGAAAATACCTTATAATATAACGTAATATGCAGTGTATCATTGAAAATACCTTATAATATAACGTAATATGCAGTAATTCATTGAAAATACTTTATAATATAACGTAATATGCAGTCTATCATTGAAAATACCTCACAATATAACGTAATATGCAGTCTATCATTGAAAATACCTTATAATATAATGTAATATGCAGTGTATCATTGAAAATACCTTGTAATATATAGTAGTTTATCATTGAAAATACCTTATAATATAACGTAATATTCTGTGTATCATTGAAAATACCTTATAATATAACGTAATATGCAGTGTATCATTGAAAATACCTTATAATATTTCGTAATATGCAGTGTATCATTGAAAATACCTTATAATATAACGTAATATGCAGTGTATCATTGAAAATACCTTATAATATAACGTAATATGCAGTGTATCATTGGAAATACCTTATAATATATAGTAATTTTTTAGTGTATCATTGAAAATACCTAATAATATAACGTAATATGCAGTGCATCATTGAAAATACCTTATAATATAACGTAATATGCAGTGTATCATTGAAAATACCTTATAATATAACGTAATATGCAGTGTATCATTGAAAATAATTTATAATATATCGTAATTTGTAGTGTATCAATGAAAATACGTTATAATATAACGTAATATGCAGAGTATCATTGGAAATACCTTATAATATAACGTAATATGCAGTGTATCATTGAAAATACCTGATAATATATAGTAGTTTATCATTGAAAATACCTTAGAATATATGGTAATTTGTAGTGTATCATTGAAAATACCTTGTAATATATAGTAGTTTATCATTGAAAATACCTTATAATATAACGTAATATTCTGTGTATCATTGAAAATACCTTATAATATAACGTAATATGCAGTGTATCATTGAAAATACTTTATAATATAACGTAATATGCAGTGTATCATTTAAAATACCTTATAATATAACGTAATATGCAGTGTATCATTGGAAATACCTTATAATATATGGTAATTTGTAGTGTATCAATGAAAATACCTTATAATATAACGTAATATGCAGTGTATCATTGAAAATAATTTATAATATATCGTAATTTGTAGTGTATCAATGACAATACCTTATAATATAAAGTAATATGCAGTGTATCATTGAAAATACGTTATAATATATCGTAATTTGTAGTGTATCATTGAAAATACCTTATAATATATAGTAGCTTATCATTGAAAATACCTTATAATATAACGTAATATTCTGTGTATCATTGAAAATACCTTATAATATAACGTAATATGCAGTGTATCATTGAAAATACCTTATAATATAACGTAATATGCAGTGTATCATTGAAAATACCTTATAATATAACGTAATATGCATTGTATCATTGGAAATACCTTATAATATATAGTAATTTTTTAGTGTATCATTGAAAATACCTAACAATATAACGTAATATTCTGTGTATCATTGAAAATACCTTGTAATAAAACGTAATATGCAGTGTATCATTGAAAATACCTTATAATAAAACGTAATATGCAGTGTATCATTGAAAATACCTTAGAATATATGGTAATTTGTAGTGTATCATTGAAAATACCTTGTAATATATAGTAGTTTATCATTGAAAATACCTTATAATATAACGTAATATTCTGTGTATCACTGAAAATACCTTATAATATAACGTAATATGCAGTGTATCATTGAAAATACCTTATAATATATAGTAGCTTATCATTGAAAATACCTTATAATATAACGTAATATTCTGTGTATCATTGAAAATACCTTATAATATAACGTAATATGCAGTGTATCATTGAAAATAATTTATAATATATCGTAATTTGTAGTGTATCAATGAAAATACGTTATAATATAACGTAATATGCAGAGTATCATTGGAAATACCTTATAATATAACGTGATATGCAGTGTATCATTGAAAATACCTTATAATATAACGTAATATGCAGTCTATCATTGAAAATACCTTATAATATAATGTAATATGCAGTCTATCAATGAAAATACATTATAATATAAGGTAATATGCAGTGTATCATTGAAAATACCTTATAATATAACGTAATATGCAGTGTATCATTGGAAATACCTTATAATATATAGTAATTTTTTAGTGTATCAATGAAAATACGTTATAATATAACGTAATATGCAGAGTATCATTGGAAATACCTTATAATATAACGTAATATGCAGTGTATCATTGAAAATACCTGATAATATATAGTAGTTTATCATTGAAAATACCTTAGAATATATGGTAATTTGTAGTGTATCATTGAAAATACCTTGTAATATATAGTAGTTTATCATTGAAAATACCTTATAATATAACGTAATATTCTGTGTATCATTGAAAATACCTTATAATATAACGTAATATGCAGTGTATCATTGAAAATACCTTATAATATAACGTAATATGCAGTGTATCATTTAAAATACCTTATAATATAACGTAATATGCAGTGTATCATTGGAAATACCTTATAATATAAGGTAATTTGTAGTGTATCAATGAAAATACCTTATAATATAACGAAATATGCAGTGTATAATTGAAAATAATTTATAATATATCGTAATTTGTAGCGTATCAATGACAATACCTTATAATATAAAGTAATATGCAGTGTATCATTGAAAATACCTTATAATATATCGTAATTTGTAGTGTATCATTGAAAATACCTTATAATATATAGTAGCTTATCATTGAAAATACCATATAATATAACGTAATATGCTGTGTATCATTGAAAATACCTTATAGTATAACGTAATATGCAGTGCTTCATTGAAAATACCTTATAATATAACGTAATATGCAGTGTATCATTGAAAATACCTTATAATATAACGTAATATGCAGAGTATCATTGGAAATACCTTATAATATTTCTTAATTTTTTAGTGTATCATTGAAAATACCTAATAATATAACGTAATATGCAATGTATCATTGAAAATACCTTATAATAAAACGTAATATGCAGTGTATCATTGAAAATACCTTATAATATAACGTAATATGCACTGTATCATTGAAAATACCTTATAATATAACGTAATATGCAGTCTATCATTGAAAATACCTTATAATATAATGTAATATGCAGTCTATCATTGAAAATACCTCATAATATAACATAATAAGCAGTGTATCATTGAAAATACCTTATAATATAACGTGATATGCAGTGTATCATTGAAAATACCTTATAATATAACGTAATATGCAGTCTATCATTGAAAATACCTTATAATATAATGTAATATGCAGTCTATCATTGAAAATACCTTATAATATAACGTAATATGCAGTGTATCATTGAAAATACCTTATAATATAACGTAATATGCAGTAATTCATTGAAAATACTTTATAATATAACGTAATATGCAGTCTATCATTGAAAATACCTCACAATATAACGTAATATGCAGTCTATCATTGAAAATACCTTATAATATAATGTAATATGCAGTGTATCATTGAAAATACCTTGTAATATATAGTAGTTTATCATTGAAAATACCTTATAATATAACGTAATATTCTGTGTATCATTGAAAATACCTTATAATATAACGTAATATGCAGTGTATCATTGAAAATACCTTATAATATTTCGTAATATGCAGTGTATCATTGAAAATACCTTCTAATATATCGTAATATACAGTGTATCTTTGAAAATACCTTATAATATAACGTAATATGCAGTGTATCATTGGAAATACCTTATAATATATAGTAATTTTTTAGTGTATCATTGAAAATACCTAATAATATAACGTAATATGCAGTGTATCATTGAAAATACCTTATAATATAACGTAATATGCAGTGTATCATTGAAAATACCTTATAATATAACGTAATATGCAGTGTATCATTGAAAATAATTTATAATATATCGTAATTTGTAGTGTATCAATGAAAATACGTTATAATATAACGTAATATGCAGAGTATCATTGGAAATACCTTATAATATAACGTAATATGCAGTGTATCATTGAAAATACCTGATAATATATAGTAGTTTATCATTGAAAATACCTTAGAATATATGGTAATTTGTAGTGTATCATTGAAAATACCTTGTAATATATAGTAGTTTATCATTGAAAATACCTTATAATATAACGTAATATTCTGTGTATCATTGAAAATACCTTATAATATAACGTAATATGCAGTGTATCATTGAAAATACTTTATAATATAACGTAATATGCAGTGTATCATTTAAAATACCTTATAATATAACGTAATATGCAGTGTATCATTGGAAATACCTTATAATATATGGTAATTTGTAGTGTATCAATGAAAATACCTTATAATATAACGTAATATGCAGTGTATCATTGAAAATAATTTATAATATATCGTAATTTGTAGTGTATCAATGACAATACCTTATAATATAAAGTAATATGCAGTGTATCATTGAAAATACGTTATAATATATCGTAATTTGTAGTGTATCATTGAAAATACCTTATAATATATAGTAGCTTATCATTGAAAATACCTTATAATATAACGTAATATTCTGTGTATCATTGAAAATACCTTATAATATAACGTAATATGCAGTGTATCATTGAAAATACCTTATAATATAACGTAATATGCAGTGTATCATTGAAAATACCTTATAATATAACGTAATATGCATTGTATCATTGGAAATACCTTATAATATATAGTAATTTTTTAGTGTATCATTGAAAATACCTAATAATATAACGTAATATTCTGTGTATCATTGAAAATACCTTGTAATAAAACGTAATATGCAGTGTATCATTGAAAATACCTTATAATAAAACGTAATATGCAGTGTATCATTGAAAATACCTTAGAATATATGGTAATTTGTAGTGTATCATTGAAAATACCTTGTAATATATAGTAGTTTATCATTGAAAATACCTTATAATATAACGTAATATTCTGTGTATCACTGAAAATACCTTATAATATAACGTAATATGCAGTGTATCATTGAAAATACCTTATAATATATAGTAGCTTATCATTGAAAATACCTTATAATATAACGTAATATTCTGTGTATCATTGAAAATACCTTATAATATAACGTAATATGCAGTGTATCATTGAAAATACCTTATAATATAACGTAATATGCAGTGTATCATTGAAAATACCTTATAATATAACGTAATATGCATTGTATCATTGGAAATACCTTATAATATATAGTAATTTTTTAGTGTATCATTGAAAATACCTAACAATATAACGTAATATTCTGTGTATCATTGAAAATACCTTGTAATAAAACGTAATATGCAGTGTATCATTGAAAATACCTTATAATAAAACGTAATATGCAGTGTATCATTGAAAATACCTTAGAATATATGGTAATTTGTAGTGTATCATTGAAAATACCTTGTAATATATAGTAGTTTATCATTGAAAATACCTTATAATATAACGTAATATTCTGTGTATCACTGAAAATACCTTATAATATAACGTAATATGCAGTGTATCATTGAAAATACCTTATAATATAACGTAATATGACGTGTATCATTGAAAATACTTTATAATATAACGTAATATGCAGTGTATCATTTAAAATACCTTATAATATAACGTGATATGCAGTGTATCATTGAAAATGCCTTATAATATAACGAGATATGCAGTCTATCATTGAAAATACCTAATAATATAACGTAGTATGCAGTGTATCATTGAAAATACCCTATAATATAACGTAATATGCAGTGTATCATTGAAAATACATTATAATATAACGTAATATGCGGTGTATCATTGAAAATACCTTATAATATAACGTAATATGCAGTGTATCATTGAAAATACCTTGTAATATATAGTAGTTTATCATTGAAAATACCTTATAATATAACGTAATATTCTTTGTATCATTGAAAATACCTTAGAATATATGGTAATTCTAGTCTATCAATGAAAATACCTTATAATATAACGTAATATGCAGTGTATCATTGAAAATTCCTTATAATATAACGTAATATGCAGTGTATCATTGAAAATACCTTATAATAAAACGTAATATGCAGTGTATCATTGAAGATACCTTATAATATATGGTAATTTGTAGTGTATCAATGAAAATACCTTATAATATAACGTAATATGCAGTGTATCATTGAAAATAATTTATAATATATCGTAATTTGTAGTGTATCAATGACAATACCTTATAATATAAAGTAATATGCAGTGTATCATTGAAAATACCTTATAATATATCGTAATTTGTAGTGTATCATTGAAAATACCTTATAATATATAGTAGCTTATCATTGAAAATACCTTATAATATAACGTAATATTCTGTGTATCATTGAAAATACCTTATAATATAACGTAATATGCAGTGTATCATTGAAAATACCTTATAATATAACGTAATATGCAGTGTATCATTGAAAATACCTTATAATATAACGTAATATGACGTGTATCATTGAAAATACTTTATAATATAACGTAATATGCAGTGTATCATTTAAAATACCTTATAATATAACGTGATATGCAGTGTATCATTGAAAATACCTTATAATATAACGAGATATGCAGTCTATCATTGAAAATACCTAATAATATAACGTAGTATGCAGTGTATCATTGAAAATACCCTATAATATAACGTAATATGCAGTGTATCATTGAAAATACATTATAATATAACGTAATATGCGGTGTATCATTGAAAATACCTTATAATATAACGTAATATGCAGTGTATCATTGAAAATACCTTGTAATATATAGTAGTTTATCATTGAAAATACCTTATAATATAACGTAATATTCTTTGTATCATTGAAAATACCTTAGAATATATGGTAATTCTAGTCTATCAATGAAAATACCTTATAATATAACGTAATATGCAGTGTATCATTGAAAATTCCTTATAATATAACGTAATATGCAGTGTATCATTGAAAATACCTTATAATAAAACGTAATATGCAGTGTATCATTGAAGATACCTTATAATATATGGTAATTTGTAGTGTATCAATGAAAATACCTTATAATATAACGTAATATGCAGTGTATCATTGAAAATACCTTATAATATAACGTAATATGCAGTAATTCATTGAAAATACCTTATAATATAACGTAATATGCAGTGTATCATTGAAAATACCTTATAATATAACGTAATTTGTAGGGTATCAATGAAAATACCTTATAATATAAAGTAATATGCAGTGTATCATTGAAAATACCTTATAATATAACGTAATTTGTAGTGTATCATTGAAAATACCTTATAATATATAGTAGTTTATCATTGAAAATACCTTATAATATAACGTAATATTCTGTGTATCATTGAAAATACCTTATAATATAACGTAATATGCAGTGTATCATTGAAAATACCTTATAATATAACGTAATATGCAGTGTATCATTGAAAATACCTTATAATATAACGTAATATGCATTGTATCATTGGAAATACCTTATAATATATAGTAATTTTTTAGTGTATCATTGAAAATACCTAACAATATAACGTAATATTCTGTGTATCATTGAAAATACCTTGTAATAAAACGTAATATGCAGTGTATCATTGAAAATACCTTATAATAAAACGTAATATGCAGTGTATCATTGAAAATACCTTAGAATATATGGTAATTTGTAGTGTATCATTGAAAATACCTTGTAATATATAGTAGTTTATCATTGAAAATACCTTATAATATAACGTAATATTCTGTGTATCACTGAAAATACCTTATAATATAACGTAATATGCAGTGTATCATTGAAAATACCTTATAATATAACGTAATATGACGTGTATCATTGAAAATACTTTATAATATAACGTAATATGCAGTGTATCATTGAAAATACCTGATAATATATAGTAGTTTATCATTGAAAATACCTTAGAATATATGGTAATTTGTAGTGTATCATTGAAAATACCTTGTAATATATAGTAGTTTATCATTGAAAATACCTTATAATATAACGTAATATTCTGTGTATCATTGAAAATACCTTATAATATAACGTAATATGCAGTGTATCATTGAAAATACCTTATAATATAACGTAATATGCAGTGTATCATTTAAAATACCTTATAATATAACGTAATATGCAGTGTATCATTGGAAATACCTTATAATATAAGGTAATTTGTAGTGTATCAATGAAAATACCTTATAATATAACGAAATATGCAGTTTATAATTGAAAATAATTTATAATATATCGTAATTTGTAGTGTATCAATGACAATACCTTATAATATAAAGTAATATGCAGTGTATCATTGAAAATACCTTATAATATATCGTAATTTGTAGTGTATCATTGAAAATACCTTATAATATATAGTAGCTTATCATTGAAAATACCATATAATATAACGTAATATGCTGTGTATCATTGAAAATACCTTATAGTATAACGTAATATGCAGTGCTTCATTGAAAATACCTTATAATATAACGTAATATGCAGTGTATCATTGAAAATACCTTATAATATAACGTAATATGCAGAGTATCATTGGAAATACCTTATAATATTTCTTAATTTTTTAGTGTATCATTGAAAATACCTAATAATATAACGTAATATGCAATGTATCATTGAAAATACCTTATAATAAAACGTAATATGCAGTGTATCATTGAAAATACCTTATAATATAACGTAATATGCACTGTATCATTGAAAATACCTTATAATATAACGTAATATGCAGTGTATCATTGAAAATACCT
Source organism: Lasioglossum lativentre (assembly GCA_916610255.1). NCBI lineage: Eukaryota > Metazoa > Arthropoda > Insecta > Hymenoptera > Halictidae > Lasioglossum > Lasioglossum lativentre. Next base: position 76,993 of record CAKAJI010000505.1, read on the forward strand.
TATAATATAATGTAATATGCAGTCTATCATTGAAAATACCTCATAATATAACATAATAAGCAGTGTATCATTGAAAATACCTTATAATATAACGTGATATGCAGTGTATCATTGAAAATACCTTATAATATAACGTAATATGCAGTCTATCATTGAAAATACCTTATAATATAATGTAATATGCAGTGTATCATTGAAAATACCTTATAATATAACGTAATATGCAGTGTATCATTGAAAATACCTTATAATATAACGTAATATGCAGTAATTCATTGAAAATACTTTATAATATAACGTAATATGCAGTCTATCATTGAAAATACCTCACAATATAACGTAATATGCAGTCTATCATTGAAAATACCTTATAATATAATGTAATATGCAGTGTATCATTGAAAATACCTTGTAATATATAGTAGTTTATCATTGAAAATACCTTATAATATAACGTAATATTCTGTGTATCATTGAAAATACCTTATAATATAACGTAATATGCAGTGTATCATTGAAAATACCTTATAATATTTCGTAATATGCAGTGTATCATTGAAAATACCTTATAATATAACGTAATATGCAGTGTATCATTGAAAATACCTTATAATATAACGTAATATGCAGTGTATCATTGGAAATACCTTATAATATATAGTAGTTTATCATTGAAAATACCTTATAATATAACGTAATATTCTTTGTATCATTGAAAATACCTTAGAATATATGGTAATTCTAGTCTATCAATGAAAATACCTTATAATATAACGTAATATGCAGTGTATCATTGAAAATTCCTTATAATATAACGTAATATGCAGTGTATCATTGAAAATACCTTATAATAAAACGTAATATGCAGTGTATCATTGAAGATACCTTATAATATATGGTAATTTGTAGTGTATCAATGAAAATACCTTATAATATAACGTAATATGCAGTGTATCATTGAAAATACCTTATAATATAACGTAATATGCAGTAATTCATTGAAAATACCTTATAATATAACGTAATATGCAGTGTATCATTGAAAATACCTTATAATATAACGTAATTTGTAGGGTATCAATGAAAATACCTTATAATATAAAGTAATATGCAGTGTATCATTGAAAATACCTTATAATATATCGTAATTTGTAGTGTATCATTGAAAATACCTTATAATATATAGTAGTTTATCATTGAAAATACCTTATAATATAACGTAATATTCTGTGTATCATTGAAAATACCTTATAATATAACGTAATATGCAGTGTATCATTGAAAATACCTTATAATATAACGTAATATGCAGTGTATCATTGAAAATACCTTATAATATAACGTAATATGCATTGTATCATTGGAAATACCTTATAATATATAGTAATTTTTTAGTGTATCATTGAAAATACCTAACAATATAACGTAATATTCTGTGTATCATTGAAAATACCTTGTAATAAAACGTAATATGCAGTGTATCATTGAAAATACCTTATAATAAAACGTAATATGCAGTGTATCATTGAAAATACCTTAGAATATATGGTAATTTGTAGTGTATCATTGAAAATACCTTGTAATATATAGTAGTTTATCATTGAAAATACCTTATAATATAACGTAATATTCTGTGTATCACTGAAAATACCTTATAATATAACGTAATATGCAGTGTATCATTGAAAATACCTTATAATATAACGTAATATAAAGTGTATCATTGAAAATACTTTATAATATAACGTAATATGCAGTGTATCATTTAAAATACCTTATAATATAACGTGATATGCAGTGTATCATTGAAAATACCTTATAATATAACGTAATATGCAGTGTATCATTGAAAATACATTATAATATAACGTAATATGCGGTGTATCATTGAAAATACATTATAATATAACGTAATATGCAGTGTATCATTGAAAATTCCTTATAATATAACGTAATATGCAGAGTATCCTTGGAAATACCTTATAATATATCGTAATTTTTTAGTGTATCATTGGAAATACCTAATAATATAACGTAATATGCAGTGTATCATTGAAAATACCTTATAATAAAACGTAATATGCAGTGTATCATTGAAAATACCTTAGAATATATGGTAATTTGTAGTGTATCATTGAAAATACCTTGTAATATATAGTAGTTTATCATTGAAAATACCTTATAATATAACGTAATATTCTGTGTATCACTGAAAATACCTTATAATATAACGTAATATGCAGTGTATCATTGAAAAAACCTTATAATATAACGTAATATGACGTGTATCGTTGAAAATACTTTATAATATAACGTAATATGCAGTGTATCATTTAAAATACCTTATATTATAACGTAATATGCAGTGTATCATTGGAAATACCTTACAATATATGGTAATTTGTAGTGTATCAATGAAAATACCTTATAATATAACGTAATATGCAGTGTATCATTGAAAATAATTTATAATATATCGTAATTTGTAGTGTATCAATGACAATACCTTATAATATAAAGTAATATGCAGTGTATCATTGAAAATACCTTATAATATATCGTAATTTGTAGTGTATCATTGAAAATACCTTATAATATATAGTAGCTTATCATTGAAAATACCTTATAATATAACGTAATATGCTGTGTATCATTGAAAATACCTTATAGTATAACGTAATATGCAGTGCTTCATTGAAAATACCTTATAATATAACGTAATATGCAGTGTATCATTGAAAATACCTTATAATATATCGTAATATGCAGAGTATCATTGGAAATACCTTATAATATTTCTTAATTTTTTAGTGTATCATTGAAAATACCTAATAATATAACGTAATATGCAATGTATCATTGAAAATACCTTATAATAAAACGTAATATGCAGTGTATCATTGAAAATACCTTATAATATATCGTAATTTTTAGTGTATCATTGAAAATCCCTTATAATATATAGTAGTTTATCATTGAAAATACCTTATAATATAACGTAATATGCAGAGTATCATTGAAAATACCTTATAATATAACGTAATATGCAGTGTATGATTGAAAATACCTTATAATATAACGTAATATGCGGTGTATCATTGAAAATACCGTAGAATATATGGTAATTCTAGTCTATCAATGAAAATACATTATAATATAAGGTAATATGCAGTGTATCTTTGAAAATACCTTATAATATAACGTAATATGCAGTGTATCATTGGAAATACCTTATAATATATAGTAATTTTTTAGTGTATCATTGAAAATACCTAATAATATAACGTAATATGCAGTGCATCATTGAAAATACCTTATAATATAACGTAATATGCAGTGTATCATTGAAAATACCTTATAATATAACGTAATATGCAGTGTATCATTGAAAATACCTTATAATATATGGTAATTTGTAGTGTATCATCGAAAATACCTTATAATATAACGTAATATTTGCAGTCTATCATTGAAAATACCTTATAATATAACTTAATATGCAGTGTATCATTGAAAATACCTTATAATATAACGTAATATGCTTTGTATCATTGAAAATACCTTATAATATAACGTAATATGCAATCTATCATTGAAAATACCTTATAATATAACGTAATATGCAGTGTATCATTGAAAATACCTTATAATATATCTTAATTTTTTAGTGTATCATTGAAAATACCTTATAATATAACGTAATATGCAGTGTATCATTGAAAATACCTTATAATATAACGTAATATGCAGTAATTCATTGAAAATACCTTATAATATAACGTAATATGCAGTGTATCATTGAAAATACCATATAATATAACGTAATTTGTAGGGTATCAATGAAAATACCTTATAATATAAAGTAATATGCAGTGTATCATTGAAAATACCTTATAATATATCGTAATTTGTAGTGTATCATTGAAAATACCTTATAATATATAGTAGTTTATCATTGAAAATACCTTATAATATAACGTAATATGCAGTGTATCATTGAAAATACCTGATAATATATAGTAGTTTATCATTGAAAATACCTTAGAATATATGGTAATTTGTAGTGTATCATTGAAAATACCTTGTAATATATAGTAGTTTATCATTGAAAATACCTTATAATATAACGTAATATTCTGTGTATCATTGAAAATACCTTATAATATAACGTAATATGCAGTGTATCATTGAAAATACCTTATAATATAACGTAATATGCAGTGTATCATTTAAAATACCTTATAATATAACGTAATATGCAGTGTATCATTGGAAATACCTTATAATATAAGGTAATTTGTAGTGTATCAATGAAAATACCTTATAATATAACGAAATATGCAGTTTATAATTGAAAATAATTTATAATATATCGTAATTTGTAGTGTATCAATGACAATACCTTATAATATAAAGTAATATGCAGTGTATCATTGAAAATACCTTATAATATATCGTAATTTGTAGTGTATCATTGAAAATACCTTATAATATATAGTAGCTTATCATTGAAAATACCATATAATATAACGTAATATGCTGTGTATCATTGAAAATACCTTATAGTATAACGTAATATGCAGTGCTTCATTGAAAATACCTTATAATATAACGTAATATGCAGTGTATCATTGAAAATACCTTATAATATAACGTAATATGCAGAGTATCATTGGAAATACCTTATAATATTTCTTAATTTTTTAGTGTATCATTGAAAATACCTAATAATATAACGTAATATGCAATGTATCATTGAAAATACCTTATAATATAACGTAATATGCAGTGTATCATTGAAAATACCTTATAATATAACGTAATATGCACTGTATCATTGAAAATACCTTATAATATAACGTAATATGCAGTCTATCATTGAAAATACCTTATAATATAATGTAATATGCAGTCTATCATTGAAAATACCTCATAATATAACATAATAAGCAGTGTATCATTGAAAATACCTTATAATATAACGTGATATGCAGTGTATCATTGAAAATACCTTATAATATAACGTAATATGCAGTCTATCATTGAAAATACCTTATAATATAATGTAATATGCAGTCTATCATTGAAAATACCTTATAATATAACGTAATATGCAGTGTATCATTGAAAATACCTTATAATATAACGTAATATGCAGTAATTCATTGAAAATACTTTATAATATAATGTAATATGCAGTCTATCATTGAAAATACCTCACAATATAACGTAATATGCAGTCTATCATTGAAAATACCTTATAATATAATGTAATATGCAGTGTATCATTGAAAATACCTTGTAATATATAGTAGTTTATCATTGAAAATACCTTATAATATAACGTAATATTCTGTGTATCATTGAAAATACCTTATAATATAACGTAATATGCAGTGTATCATTGAAAATACCTTATAATATTTCGTAATATGCAGTGTATCATTGAAAATACCTTATAATATAACGTAATATGCAGTGTATCATTGAAAATACCTTATAATATAACGTAATATGCAGTGTATCATTGAAAATACCTTATAATATATAGTAGTTTATCATTGAAAATACCTTATAATATAACGTAATATTCTTTGTATCATTGAAAATACCTTAGAATATATGGTAATTCTAGTCTTTAAATGAAAATACCTTATAATATAACGTAATATGCAGTGTATCATTGAAAATTCCTTATAATATAACGTAATATGCAGTGTATCATTGAAAATACCTTATAATAAAACGTAATATGCAGTGTATCATTGAAGATACCTTATAATATATGGTAATTTGTAGTGTATCAATGAAAATACCTTATAATATAACGTAATATGCAGTGTATCATTGAAAATACCTTATAATATAACGTAATATGCAGTAATTCATTGAAAATACCTTATAATATAACGTAATATGCAGTGTATCATTGAAAATACCTTATAATATAACGTAATTTGTAGGGTATCAATGAAAATACCTTATAATATAAAGTAATATGCAGTGTATCATTGAAAATACCTTATAATATATCGTAATTTGTAGTGTATCATTGAAAATACCTTATAATATATAGTAGTTTATCATTGAAAATACCTTATAATATAACGTAATATTCTGTGTATCATTGAAAATACCTTATAATATAACGTAATATGCAGTGTATCATTGAAAATACCTTATAATATAACGTAATATTCTGTGTATCATTGAAAATACCTTGTAATAAAACGTAATATGCAGTGTATCATTGAAAATACCTTATAATAAAACGTAATATGCAGTGTATCATTGAAAATACCTTAGAATATATGGTAATTTGTAGTGTATCATTGAAAATACCTTGTAATATATAGTAGTTTATCATTGAAAATACCTTATAATATAACGTAATATTCTGTGTATCACTGAAAATACCTTATAATATAACGTAATATGCAGTGTATCATTGAAAATACCTTATAATATAACGTAATATGACGTGTATCATTGAAAATACTTTATAATATAACGTAATATGCAGTGTATCATTTAAAATACCTTATAATATAACGTGATATGCAGTGTATCATTGAAAATACCTTATAATATAACGTAATATGCAGTGTATCATTGAAAATACATTATAATATAACGTAATATGCGGTGTATCATTGATAATACATTATAATATAACGTAATATGCAGTGTATCATTGAAAATTCCTTATAATATAACGTAATATGCAGAGTATCCTTGGAAATACCTTATAATATATCGTAATTTTTTAGTGTATCATTGGAAATACCTAATAATATAACGTAATATGCAGTGTATCATTGAAAATACCTTATAATAAAACGTAATATGCAGTGTATCATTGAAAATACCTTAGAATATATGGTAATTTGTAGTGTATCATTGAAAATACCTTGTAATATATAGTAGTTTATCATTGAAAATACCTTATAATATAACGTAATATTCTGTGTATCACTGAAAATACCTTATAATATAACGTAATATGCAGTGTATCATTGAAAAAACCTTATAATATAACGTAATATGACGTGTATCGTTGAAAATACTTTATAATATAACGTAATATGCAGTGTATCATTTAAAATACCTTATATTATAACGTAATATGCAGTGTATCATTGGAAATACCTTACAATATATGGTAATTTGTAGTGTATCAATGAAAATACCTTATAATATAACGTAATATGCAGTGTATCATTGAAAATAATTTATAATATATCGTAATTTGTAGTGTATCAATGACAATACCTTATAATATAAAGTAATATGCAGTGTATCATTGAAAATACCTTATAATATATCGTAATTTGTAGTGTATCATTGAAAATACCTTATAATATATAGTAGCTTATCATTGAAAATACCTTATAATATAACGTAATATGCTGTGTATCATTGAAAATACCTTATAGTATAACGTAATATGCAGTGCTTCATTGAAAATACCTTATAATATAACGTAATATGCAGTGTATCATTGAAAATACCTTATAATATATCGTAATATGCAGAGTATCATTGGAAATACCTTATAATATTTCTTAATTTTTTAGTGTATCATTGAAAATACCTAATAATATAACGTAATATGCAATGTATCATTGAAAATACCTTATAATAAAACGTAATATGCAGTGTATCATTGAAAATACCTTATAATATATCGTAATTTGTAGTGTATCATTGAAAATCCCTTATAATATATAGTAGTTTATCATTGAAAATACCTTATAATATAACGTAATATGCAGTGTATCATTGAAAATACCTTATAATATAACGTAATATGCAGTGTATGATTGAAAATACCTTATAATATAACGTAATATGCGGTGTATCATTGAAAATACCGTAGAATATATGGTAATTCTAGTCTATCAATGAAAATACATTATAATATAAGGTAATATGCAGTGTATCTTTGAAAATACCTTATAATATAACGTAATATGCAGTGTATCATTGGAAATACCTTATAATATATAGTAATTTTTTAGTGTATCATTGAAAATACCTAATAATATAACGTAATATGCAGTGCATCATTGAAAATACCTTATAATATAACGTAATATGCAGTGTATCATTGAAAATACCTTATAATATAACGTAATATGCAGTGTATCATTGAAAATACCTTATAATATATGGTAATTTGTAGTGTATCATCGAAAATACCTTATAATATAACGTAATATTTGCAGTCTATCATTGAAAATACCTTATAATATAACTTAATATGCAGTGTATCAATGAAAATACCTTATAATATAACGTAATATGCTCTGTATCATTGAAAATACCTTATAATATAACGTAATATGCAATCTATCATTGAAAATACCTTATAATATAACGTAATATGCAGTCTATCATTGAAAATACCTTATAATATATCTTAATTTTTTAGTGTATCATTGAAAATACCTTATAATAAAACGTAATATGCAGTGTATCATTGAAAATACCTTATAATATAACGTAATATGCAGTAATTCATTGAAAATACCTTATAATATAACGTAATATGCAGTGTATCATTGAAAATACCATATAATATAACGTAATTTGTAGGGTATCAATGAAAATACCTTATAATATAAAGTAATATGCAGTGTATCATTGAAAATACCTTATAATATATCGTAATTTGTAGTGTATCATTGAAAATACCTTATAATATATAGTAGTTTATCATTGAAAATACCTTATAATATAACGTAATATTCTGTGTATCATTAGAAATACCTTATAATATAACGTAATATGCAGTGTATCATTGAAAATACCTTATAATATAACGTAATATGCAGTGTATCATTGAAAATACCTTATAATATAACGTAATATGCAGTGTATCATTGAAAATAATTTATAATATATCGTAATTTGTAGTGTATCAATGAAAATACCTTATAATATAACGTAATATGCATAGTATCATTGGAAATACCTTATAATATAACGTAATATGCAGTGTATGATTGAAAATACCTTATAATATATAGTAGTTTATCATTGAAAATACCTTAGAATATATGGTAATTTGTAGTGTATCATCGAAAATACCTTATAATATAACGTAATATTTGCAGTCTATCATTGAAAATACCTTATAATATAACTTAATATGCAGTGTATCAATGAAAATACCTAATAATATAACGTAATATGCACTGTATCATTGAAAATACCTTATAATATAACGTAATATGCAATCTATCATTGAAAATACCTTATAATATAACGTAATATGCAGTGTATCATTGAAAATACCTTATAATATAACGTAATATGCAGTAATTCATTGAAAATACTTTATAATATAACGTAATATGCAGTCTATCATTGAAAATACCTCACAATATAACGTAATATGCAGTCTATCATTGAAAATACCTTATAATATAATGTAATATTCTTTGTATCATTGAAAATACCTTAGAATATATGGTAATTCTAGTCTATCAATGAAAATACCTTATAATATAACGTAATATGCAGTGTATCATTGAAAATTCCTTATAATATAACGTAATATGCAGTGTATCATTGAAAATACCTTATAATAAAACGTAATATGCAGTGTATCATTGAAGATACCTTATAATATATGGTAATTCTAGTCTATCAATGAAAATACCTTATAATATAACGTAATATGCAGTGTATCATTGAAAATACCTTATAATATAACGTAATATGCAGTGTATCATTGAAAATACCTTATAATAAAACGTAATATGCAGTGTATCATTGAAGATACCTTATAATATATGGTAATTTGTAGTGTATCAATGAAAATACCTTATAATATAACGTAATATGCAGTGTATCATTGAAAATACCTTATAATATAACGTAATATGCAGTAATTCATTGAAAATACCTTATAATATAACGTAATATGCAGTGTATCATTGAAAATACCTTATAATATAACGTAATTTGTAGGGTATCAATGAAAATACCTTATAATATAAAGTAATATGCAGTGTATCATTGAAAATACCTTATAATATATCGTAATTTGTAGTGTATCATTGAAAATACCTTATAATATATAGTAGTTTATCATTGAAAATACCTTATAATATAACGTAATATTCTGTGTATCATTGAAAATACCTTATAATATAACGTAATATGCAGTGTATCATTGAAAATACCTTATAATATAACGTAATATGCAGTGTATCATTGAAAATACCTTATAATATAACGTAATATGCATTGTATCATTGGAAATACCTTATAATATATAGTAATTTTTTAGTGTATCATTGAAAATACCTAACAATATAACGTAATATTCTGTGTATCATTGAAAATACCTTGTAATAAAACGTAATATGCAGTGTATCATTGAAAATACCTTATAATAAAACGTAATATGCAGTGTATCATTGAAAATACCTTAGAATATATGGTAATTTGTAGTGTATCATTGAAAATACCTTGTAATATATAGTAGTTTATCATTGAAAATACCTTATAATATAACGTAATATTCTGTGTATCACTGAAAATACCTTATAATATAACGTAATATGCAGTGTATCATTGAAAATACCTTATAATATAACGTAATATGACGTGTATCATTGAAAATACTTTATAATATAACGTAATATGCAGTGTATCATTTAAAATACCTTATAATATAACGTGATATGCAGTGTATCATTGAAAATACCTTATAATATAACGTAATATGCAGTGTATCATTGAAAATACATTATAATATAACGTAATATGCGGTGTATCATTGAAAATACATTATAATATAACGTAATATGCAGTGTATCATTGAAAATTCCTTATAATATAACGTAATATGCAGAGTATCCTTGGAAATACCTTATAATATATCGTAATTTTTTAGTGTATCATTGGAAATACCTAATAATATAACGTAATATGCAGTGTATCATTGAAAATACCTTATAATAAAACGTAATATGCAGTGTATCATTGAAAATACCTTAGAATATATGGTAATTTGTAGTGTATCATTGAAAATACCTTGTAATATATAGTAGTTTATCATTGAAAATACCTTATAATATAACGTAATATTCTGTGTATCACTGAAAATACCTTATAATATAACGTAATATGCAGTGTATCATTGAAAAAACCTTATAATATAACGTAATATGACGTGTATCGTTGAAAATACTTTATAATATAACGTAATATGCTGTGTATCATTTAAAATACCTTATATTATAACGTAATATGCAGTGTATCATTGGAAATACCTTACAATATATGGTAATTTGTAGTGTATCAATGAAAATACCTTATAATATAACGTAATATGCAGTGTATCATTGAAAATAATTTATAATATATCGTAATTTGTAGTGTATCAATGACAATACCTTATAATATAAAGTAATATGCAGTGTATCATTGAAAATACCTTATAATATATCGTAATTTGTAGTGTATCATTGAAAATACCTTATAATATATAGTAGCTTATCATTGAAAATACCTTATAATATAACGTAATATGCTGTGTATCATTGAAAATACCTTATAGTATAACGTAATATGCAGTGCTTCATTGAAAATACCTTATAATATAACGTAATATGCAGTGTATCATTGAAAATACCTTATAATATATCGTAATATGCAGAGTATCATTGGAAATACCTTATAATATTTCTTAATTTTTTAGTGTATCATTGAAAATACCTAATAATATAACGTAATATGCAATGTATCATTGAAAATACCTTATAATAAAACGTAATATGCAGTGTATCATTGAAAATACCTTATAATATATCGTAATTTGTAGTGTATCATTGAAAATCCCTTATAATATATAGAAGTTTATCATTGAAAATACCTTATAATATAACGTAATATGCAGTGTATCATTGAAAATACCTTATAATATAACGTAATATGCTGTGTATGATTGAAAATACCTTATAATATAACGTAATATGCGGTGTATCATTGAAAATACCGTAGAATATATGGTAATTCTAGTCTATCAATGAAAATACATTATAATATAAGGTAATATGCAGTGTATCTTTGAAAATACCTTATAATATAACGTAATATGCAGTGTATCATTGGAAATACCTTATAATATATAGTAATTTTTTAGTGTATCATTGAAAATACCTAATAATATAACGTAATATGCAGTGCATCATTGAAAATACCTTATAATATAACGTAATATGCAGTGTATCATTGAAAATACCTTATAATATAACGTAATATGCAGTGTATCATTGAAAATACCTTATAATATATGGTAATTTGTAGTGTATCATCGAAAATACCTTATAATATAACGTAATATTTGCAGTCTATCATTGAAAATACCTTATAATATAACTTAATATGCAGTGTATCAATGAAAATACCTTATAATATAACGTAATATGCTCTGTATCATTGAAAATACCTTATAATATAACGTAATATGCAATCTATCATTGAAAATACCTTATAATATAACGTAATATGCAGTCTATCATTGAAAATACCTTATAATATATCTTAATTTTTTAGTGTATCATTGAAAATACCTTATAATAAAACGTAATATGCAGTGTATCATTGAAAATACCTTATAATATAACGTAATATGCAGTAATTCATTGAAAATACCTTATAATATAACGTAATATGCAGTGTATCATTGAAAATACCATATAATATAACGTAATTTGTAGGGTATCAATGAAAATACCTTATAATATAAAGTAATATGCAGTGTATCATTGAAAATACCTTATAATATATCGTAATTTGTAGTGTATCATTGAAAATACCTTATAATATATAGTAGTTTATCATTGAAAATACCTTATAATATAACGTAATATTCTGTGTATCATTGAAAATACCTTATAATATAACGTAATATGCAGTGTATCATTGAAAATACCTTATAATATAACGTAATATGCAGTGTATCATTGAAAATACCTTATAATATAACGTAATATGCAGTGTATCATTGAAAATAATTTATAATATATCGTAATTTGTAGTGTATCAATGAAAATACCTTATAATATAACGTAATATGCATAGTATCATTGGAAATACCTTATAATATAACGTAATATGCAGTGTATGATTGAAAATACCTTATAATATATAGTAGTTTATCATTGAAAATACCTTAGAATATATGGTAATTTGTAGTGTATCATCGAAAATACCTTATAATATAACGTAATATTTGCAGTCTATCATTGAAAATACCTTATAATATAACTTAATATGCAGTGTATCAATGAAAATACCTAATAATATAACGTAATATGCACTGTATCATTGAAAATACCTTATAATATAACGTAATATGCAATCTATCATTGAAAATACCTTATAATATACAGTAATATGCAGTGTATCATTGAAAATACCTTATAATATAACGTAATATGCAGTAATTCATTGAAAATACTTTATAATATAACGTAATATGCAGTCTATCATTGAAAATACCTCACAATATAACGTAATATGCAGTCTATCATTGAAAATACCTTATAATATAATGTAATATGCAGAGTATCATTGAAAATACCTGATAATATATCGTAATATGCAGTGTATCATTGAAAATACCTCATAAAATAACGTAATATGCAGTCTATCATTGAAAATACCTTATAATATAATGTAATATGCAGTCTATCATTGAAAATACCTTATAATATAACGTAATATGCAGTGTATCATTGAAAATACCTTATAATATAACGTAATTTGTAGTGTATCAGTGAAAATACCTTATAATATAAAGTAATATGCAGTGTATCATTGAAAATAATTTATAATATATCGTAATTTGTAGTGTATCAATGAAAATACCTTATAATATAACGTAATATGCATAGTATCATTGGAAATACCTTATAATATAACGTAATATGCAGTGTATGATTGAAAATACCTTATAATATATAGTAGTTTATCATTGAAAATACCTTAGAATATATGGTAATTTGTAGTGTATCATCGAAAATACCTTATAATATAACGTAATATTTGCAGTCTATCATTGAAAATACCTTATAATATAACTTAATATGCAGTGTATCAATGAAAATACCTTATAATATAACGTAATATGCACTGTATCATTGAAAATACCTAATAATATATCGTAATTTGTAGTGTATCATTGAAAATACCTTATAATATATAGTAGTTTATCATTGAAAATACCTTATAATATATAGTAGTTTATCATTGAAAATACCTTATAATATAACGTAATATTCTGTGTATCATTGAAAATACCTTATAATATAACGTAATATGCAGTGTATCATTGAAAATACCTTATAATATAACGTAATATGCAGTGTATCATTGAAAATTCCTTATAATATAACTTAATATGCAGAGTATCATTGGAAATACCTTATAATATGACGTAATATGTAGTGTATCATTGAAAATACCTTATAATAAAACGTAATATGCAGTGTATCATTGAAGATACCTTATAATATATGGTAATTTGTAGTGTATCATTGAAAATACCTAATAATATAACGTAATATGCAGTGTATCATCGAAAATACCTTATAATAAAACGTACTATGCAGTGTATCATTGAAAATACCTTATAATTTAACGTAATATGCAGTGTATCATTGAAAATACCTTAGAATATATGGTAATTCTAGTCTAACAATGAAAATACCTTATAATATAACGTAATATGCAGTGTATCATTGAAAATACCTTATAATATATCGTAATTTGTAGTGTATCAATGAAAATACCTTATAATATAAAGTAATATGCAGTGTATCATTGAAAATACCTTATAATATATCGTAATTTGTAGTCTATCATTGAAAATACCTTATAATATATCTTAATTTTTTAGTGTATCATTGAAAATACCTTATAATAAAACGTAATATGCAGTGTATCATTGAAAATACCTTATAATATAACGTAATATGCAGTAATTCATTGAAAATACCTTATAATATATAGTAGTTTATCATTGAAAATACCTTAGAATATATGGTAATTTGTAGTGTATCATCGAAAATACCTTATAATATAACGTAATATTTGCAGTCTATCATTGAAAATACCTTATAATATAACTTAATATGCAGTGTATCAATGAAAATACCTTATAATATAACGTAATATGCACTGTATCATTGAAAATACCTTATAATATAACGTAATATGCAATCTATCATTGAAAATACCTTATAATATAACGTAATATGCAGTGTATCATTGAAAATACCTTATAATATAACGTAATATGCAGTAATTCATTGAAAATACTTTATAATATAACGTAATATGCAGTCTATCATTGAAAATACCTCACAATATAACGTAATATGCAGTCTATCATTGAAAATACCTTATAATATAATGTAATATGCAGAGTATCATTGAAAATACCTGATAATATAACGTAATATGCAGTGTATCATTGAAAATTCCTTATAATATAACTTAATATGCAGAGTATCATTGGAAATACCTTATAATATGACGTAATATGTAGTGTATCATTGAAAATACCTTATAATATAACGTAATATGCAGTGTATCATTGGAAATACCTTATAATTTAACGTAATATGCAGTGTATCATTGAAAATACCTTAGAATATATGGTAATTCTAGTCTATCAATGAAAATACCTTATAATATAACGTAATATGCAGTGTATCATTGAAAATACCTTATAATATATCGTAATATGCAGTGTATCATTGAAAATACCTTATAATATAACGTAATATGCAGTGTATCATTGAAAATAATTTATAATATATCGTAATTTGTAGTGTATCAATGAAAATACCTTATAATATAACGTAATATGCATAGTATCATTGGAAATACCTTATAATATAACTTAATATGCAGTGTATGATTGAAAATACCTTATAATATATAGTAGTTTATCATTGAAAATACCTTAGAATATATGGTAATTTGTAGTGTATCATCGAAAATACCTTATAATATAACGTAATATTTGCAGTCTATCATTGAAAATACCTTATAATATAACTTAATATGCAGTGTATCATTGAAAATACCTTATAATATAACGTAATATGCAGTGTATCATTGAAAATACCTTATAATATAACGTAATATGCAATCTATCATTGAAAATACCTTATAATATAACGTAATATGCAGTGTATCATTGAAAATACCTTATAATATAACGTAATATGCAGTAATTCATTGAAAATACTTTATAATATAACGTAATATGCAGTCTATCATTGAAAATACCTCACAATATAACGTAATATGCAGTCTATCATTGAAAATACCTTATAATATAATGTAATATGCAGAGTATCATTGAAAATACCTGATAATATAACGTAATATGCAGTGTATCATTGAAAATACCTCATAAAATAACGTAATATGCAGTCTATCATTGAAAATACCTTATAATATAATGTAATATGCAGTCTATCATTGAAAATACCTTATAATATAACGTAATATGCAATGTATCATTGAAAATACCTTATAATATAACGTAATTTGTAGTGTATCAATGAAAATACCTTATAATATAAAGTAATATGCAGTGTATCATTGAAAATACCTTATAATATATCGTAATTTGTAGTGTATCATTGAAAATACCTTATAATATATAGTAGTTTATCATTGAAAATACCTTATAATATATAGTAGTTTATCATTGAAAATACCTTATAATATAACGTAATATTCTGTGTATCATTGAAAATACCTTATAATATAACGTAATATGCAGTGTATCATTGAAAATACCTTATAATATAACGTAATATGCAGTGTATCATTGAAAATACCTTATAATATAACGTAATATGCAATGTATCATTGGAAATACCTTAGAATATATGGTAATTCTAGGCTATCAATGAAAATACCTTATAATATAACGTAATATGCAGTGTATCATTGAAAATTCCTTATAATATAACTTAATATGCAGAGTATCATTGGAAATACCTTATAATATGACGTAATATGTAGTGTATCATTGAAAATACCTTATAATATAACGTAATATGCAGTGTATCATTGGAAATACCTTATAATAAAACGTAATATGCAGTGTATCATTGAAAATACCTTATAATAAAACGTAATATGCAGTGTATCATTGAAGATACCTTATAATATATGGTAATTTGTAGTGTATCATTGAAAATACCTAATAATATAACGTAATATGCAGTGTATCATCGAAAATACCTTATAATAAAACGTAATATGCAGTGTATCATTGAAAATACCTTATAATTTAACGTAATATGCAGTGTATCATTGAAAATACCTTAGAATATATGGTAATTCTAGTCTATCAATGAAAATACCTTATAATATAACGTAATATTTGCAGTCTATCATTGAAAATACCTTATAATATAACTTAATATGCAGTGTATCAATGAAAATACCTTATAATATAACGTAATATGCACTGTATCATTGAAAATACCTTATAATATAACGTAATATGCAATCTATCATTGAAAATACCTTATAATATAACGTAATATGCAGTGTATCATTGAAAATACCTTATAATATAACGTAATATGCAGTGTATGATTAAAAATACCTTATAATATAATGTAATATGCAGTCTATCATTGAAAATACCTTATAATATAACGTAATATGCAGTGTATCATTGAAAATACCTCATAATATAACGTAATATGCAGTAATTCATTGAAAATACTTTATAATATAACGTAATATGCAGTCTATCATTGAAAATACCTCACAATATAACGTAATATGCAGTCTATCATTGAAAATACCTTATAATATAATGTAATATGCTGAGTATCATTGAAAATACCTGATAATATAACGTAATATGCAGTGTATCATTGAAAATACATCATAATATAACGTAATATGCAGTCTATCATTGAAAATACCTTATAATATAATGTAATATGCAGTCTATCATTGAAAATACCTTATAATATAACGTAATATGCAATGTATCATTGAAAATACCTTATAATATAACGTAATTTGTAGTGTATCAATGAAAATACCTTATAATATAAAGTAATATGCAGTGTATCATTGAAAATACCTTATAATATATCGTAATTTGTAGTGTATCATTGAAAATACCTTATAATATATAGTAGTTTATCATTGAAAATACCTTATAATATATAGTAGTTTATCATTGAAAATACCTTATAATATAACGTAATATTCTGTGTATCATTGAAAATACCTTATAATATAACGTAATATGCAGTGTATCATTGAAAATACCTTATAATATAACGTAATATGCAGTGTATCATTGAAAATTCCTTATAATATAACTTAATATGCAGAGTATCATTGGAAATACCTTATAATATGACGTAATATGTAGTGTATCATTGAAAATACCTTATAATATAACGTAATATGCAGTGTATCATTGGAAATACCTTATAATAAAACGTAATATGCAGTGTATCGTTGAAAATACCTTATAATAAAACGTAATATGCAGTGTATCATTGAAGATACCTTATAATATATGGTAATTTGTAGTGTATCATTGAAAATACCTAATAATATAACGTACTATGCAGTGTATCATTGAAAATACCTTATAATTTAACGTAATATGCAGTGTATCATTGAAAATACCTTAGAATATATGGTAATTCTAGTCTATCAATGAAAATACCTTATAATATAATGTAATATGCAGTCTATCATTGAAAATACCTTATAATATAACGTAATATGCAGTGTATCATTGAAAATACCTTATAATATAACGTAATTTGTAGTGTATCAATGAAAATACCTTATAATATAAAGTAATATGCAGTGTATCATTGAAAATACCTTATAATATATCGTAATTTGTAGTGTATCATTGAAAATACCTTATAATATATAGTAGTTTATCATTGAAAATACCTTATAATATATAGTAGTTTATCATTGAAAATACCTTATAATATATAGTAGTTTATCATTGAAAATACCTTATAATATAACGTAATATTCTGTGTATCATTGAAAATACCTTATAATATAACGTAATATGCAGTGTATCATTGAAAATACCTTATAATATAACGTAATATGCAGTGTATCATTGAAAATTCCTTATAATATAACTTAATATGCAGAGTATCATTGGAAATACCTTATAATATGACGTAATATGTAGTGTATCATTGAAAATACCTTATAATATAACGTAATATGCAGTGTATCATTGGAAATACCTTATAATAAAACGTAATATGCAGTGTATCGTTGAAAATACCTTATAATAAAACGTAATATGCAGTGTATCATTGAAGATACCTTATAATATATGGTAATTTGTAGTGTATCATTGAAAATACCTAATAATATAACGTACTATGCAGTGTATCATTGAAAATACCTTATAATTTAACGTAATATGCAGTGTATCATTGAAAATACCTTAGAATATATGGTAATTCTAGTCTATCAATGAAAATACCTTATAATATAACGTAATATGCAGTGTATCATTGAAAATACCTTATAATATATCGTAATTTGTAGTGTATCAATGAAAATACCTTATAATATAAAGTAATATGCAGTGTATCATTGAAAATACCTTATAATATATCGTAATTTGTAGTCTATCATTGAAAATACCTTATAATATATCTTAATTTTTTAGTGTATCATTGAAAATACCTTATAATAAAACGTAATATGCAGTGTATCATTGAAAATACCTTATAATATAACGTAATATGCAGTAATTCATTGAAAATAACTTATAATATAACGTAATATGCAGTGTATCATTGAAAATACCATATAATATAACGTAATTTGTAGGGTATCAATGAAAATACCTTATAATATATCGTAATTTGTAGTGTATCATTGAAAATACCTTATAATATATAGTAGTTTATCATTGAAAATACCTTATAATATAACGTAATATTCTGTGTATCATTGAAAATACCTTATAATATAACGTAATATGCAGTGTATCATTGAAAATACCTTATAATATAACGTAATATGCAGTGTATCATTGAAAATACCTTATAATATAACGTAATATGCAGTGTATCATTGAAAATAATTTATAATATATCGTAATTTGTAGTGTATCAATGAAAATACCTTATAATATAACGTAATATGCATAGTATCATTGGAAATACCTTATAATATAACTTAATATGCAGTGTATGATTGAAAATACCTTATAATATATAGTAGTTTATCATTGAAAATACCTTAGAATATATGGTAATTTGTAGTGTATCATCGAAAATACCTTATAATATAACGTAATATTTGCAGTCTATCATTGAAAATACCTTATAATATAACTTAATATGCAGTGTATCAATGAAAATACCTTATAATATAACGTAATATGCAGTGTATCATTGAAAATACCTTATAATATAACGTAATATGCAATCTATCATTGAAAATACCTTATAATATACAGTAATATGCAGTGTATCATTGAAAATACCTTATAATATAACGTAATATGCAGTAATTCATTGAAAATACTTTATAATATAACGTAATATGCAGTCTATCATTGAAAATACCTCACAATATAACGTAATATGCAGTCTATCATTGAAAATACCTTATAATATAATGTAATATGCAGAGTATCATTGAAAATACCTGATAATATAACGTAATATGCAGTGTATCATTGAAAATACCTCATAAAATAACGTAATATGCAGTCTATCATTGAAAATACCTTATAATATAATGTAATATGCAGTCTATCATTGAAAATACCTTATAATATAACGTAATATGCAATGTATCATTGAAAATACCTTATAATATAACGTAATTTGTAGTGTATCAATGAAAATACCTTATAATATAAAGTAATATGCAGTGTATCATTGAAAATACCTTATAATATATCGTAATTTGTAGTGTATCATTGAAAATACCTTATAATATATAGTAGTTTATCATTGAAAATACCTTATAATATATAGTAGTTTATCATTGAAAATACCTTATAATATAACGTAATATTCTGTGTATCATTGAAAATACCTTATAATATATCGTAATTTGTAGTGTATCATTGAAAATACCTTATAATATAACGTAATATGCATAGTATCATTGGAAATACCTTATAATATAACGTAATATGCAGTGTATGATTGAAAATACCTTATAATATATAGTAGTTTATCATTGAAAATACCTTAGAATATATGGTAATTTGTAGTGTATCATCGAAAATACCTTATAATATAACGTAATATTTGCAGTCTATCATTGAAAATACCTTATAATATAACTTAATATGCAGTGTATCAATGAAAATACCTTATAATATAACGTAATATGCAATGTATCATTGGAAATACCTTAGAATATATGGTAATTCTAGGCTATCAATGAAAATACCTTATAATATAACGTAATATGCAGTGTATCATTGAAAATTCCTTATAATATAACTTAATATGCAGAGTATCATTGGAAATACCTTAGAATATATGGTAATTCTAGGCTATCAATGAAAATACTTTATAATATAACGTAATATGCAGTGTATCATTGAAAATTCCTTATAATATAACTTAATATGCAGAGTATCATTGGAAATACCTTATAATATGACGTAATATGTAGTGTATCATTGAAAATACCTTATAATATAACGTAATATGCAGTGTATCATTGGAAATACCTTATAATAAAACGTAATATGCAGTGTATCATTGAAAATACCTTATAATAAAACGTAATATGCAGTGTATCATTGAAGATACCTTATAATATATGGTAATTTGTAGTGTATCATTGAAAATACCTAATAATATAACGTAATATGCAGTGTATCATCGAAAATACCTTATAATAAAACGTAATATGCAGTGTATCATTGAAAATACCTTATAATTTAACGTAATATGCAGTGTATCATTGAAAATACCTTAGAATATATGGTAATTCTAGTCTATCAATGAAAATACCTTATAATATAACGTAATATGCAGAGTATCATTGAAAATACCTTATAATATATCGTAATTTGTAGTGTATCAATGAAAATACCTTATAATATAAAGTAATATGCAGTGTATCATTGAAAATACCTTATAATATAACGTAATATGCAGTGTATCATTGGAAATACCTTATAATAAAACGTAATATGCAGTGTATCATTGAAAATACCTTATAATAAAACGTAATATGCAGTGTATCATTGAAGATACCTTATAATATATGGTAATTTGTAGTGTATCATTGAAAATACCTAATAATATAACGTAATATGCAGTGTATCATCGAAAATACCTTATAATAAAACGTAATATGCAGTGTATCATTGAAAATACCTTATAATTTAACGTAATATGCAGTGTATCATTGAAAATACCTTAGAA
Organism: Lasioglossum lativentre; assembly: GCA_916610255.1. NCBI lineage: Eukaryota > Metazoa > Arthropoda > Insecta > Hymenoptera > Halictidae > Lasioglossum > Lasioglossum lativentre. The sequence continues at coordinate 99,468 of CAKAJI010000505.1, forward strand.
TATATGGTAATTCTAGTCTATCAATGAAAATACCTTATAATATAACGTAATATGCCGAGTATCATTGAAAATACCTTATAATATAACGTAATATGCATAGTATCATTGGAAATACCTTATAATATAACGTAATATGCAGTGTATGATTGAAAATACCTTATAATATATAGTAGTTTATCATTGAAAATACCTTAGGATATATGGTAATTTGTAGTGTATCATCGAAAATACCTTATAATATAACGTAATATTTGCAGTCTATCATTGAAAATACCTTATAATATAACATAATATGCAGTGTATCAATGAAAATACCTTATAATATAACGTAATATGCACTGTATCATTGAAAATACCTTATAATATAACGTAATATGCAGTCTATCATTGAAAATACCTTATAATATATCTTAATTTTTTAGTGTATCATTGAAAATACCTTATAATAAAACGTAATATGCAGTGTATCATTGAAAATACCTTATAATATAACGTAATATGCAGTAATTCATTGAAAATACCTTATAATATAACGTAATATGCAGTGTATCATTGGAAATACCTTATAATAAAACGTAATATGCAGTGTATCATTGAAAATACCTTATAATAAAACGTAATATGCAGTGTATCATTGAAGATACCTTATAATATATGGTAATTTGTAGTGTATCATTGAAAATACCTAATAATATAACGTAATATGCAGTGTATCATCGAAAATACCTTATAATAAAACGTAATATGCAGTGTATCATTGAAAATACCTTATAATTTAACGTAATATGCAGTGTATCATTGAAAATACCTTAGAATATATGGTAATTCTAGTCTATCAATGAAAATACCTTATAATATAACGTAATATGCAGAGTATCATTGAAAATACCTTATAATATATCGTAATTTGTAGTGTATCAATGAAAATACCTTATAATATAAAGTAATATGCAGTGTATCATTGAAAATACCTTATAATATATCGTAATTTGTAGTCTATCATTGAAAATACCTTATAATATATCTTAATTTTTTAGTGTATCATTGAAAATACCTTATAATATAACGTAATATGCAGTGTATCATTGAAAATACCTTATAATATAACGTAATATGCAGTAATTCATTGAAAATACCTTATAATATAACGTAATATGCAGTGTATCATTGAAAATACCATATAATATAACGTAATTTGTAGGGTATCAATGAAAATACCTTATAATATATCGTAATTTGTAGTGTATCATTGAAAATACCTTATAATATATAGTAGTTTATCATTGAAAATACCTTATAATATAACGTAATATTCTGTGTATCATTGAAAATACCTTATAATATAACGTAATATGCAGTGTATCATTGAAAATACCTTATAATATAACGTAATATGCAGTGTATCATTGAAAATACCTTATAATATAACGTAATATGCAGTGTATCATTGAAAATAATTTATAATATATCGTAATTTGTAGTGTATCAATGAAAATACCTTAGAATATATGGTAATTCTAGTCTATCAATGAAAATACCTTATAATATAACGTAATATGCAGAGTATCATTGAAAATACCTTATAATATAACGTAATATGCATAGTATCATTGGAAATACCTTATAATATAACGTAATATGCAGTGTATGATTGAAAATACCTTATAATATATAGTAGTTTATCATTGAAAATACCTTAGGATATATGGTAATTTGTAGTGTATCATCGAAAATACCTTATAATATAACGTAATATTTGCAGTCTATCATTGAAAATACCTTATAATATAACATAATATGCAGTGTATCAATGAAAATACCTTATAATATAACGTAATATGCACTGTATCATTGAAAATACCTTATAATATAACGTAATATGCAGTCTATCATTGAAAATACCTTATAATATATCTTAATTTTTTAGTGTATCATTGAAAATACCTTATAATAAAACGTAATATGCAGTGTATCATTGAAAATACCTTATAATATAACGTAATATGCAGTAATTCATTGAAAATACCTTATAATATAACGTAATATGCAGTGTATCATTGGAAATACCTTATAATAAAACGTAATATGCAGTGTATCATTGAAAATACCTTATAATAAAACGTAATATGCAGTGTATCATTGAAGATACCTTATAATATATGGTAATTTGTAGTGTATCATTGAAAATACCTAATAATATAACGTAATATGCAGTGTATCATCGAAAATACCTTATAATAAAACGTAATATGCAGTGTATCATTGAAAATACCTTATAATTTAACGTAATATGCAGTGTATCATTGAAAATACCTTAGAATATATGGTAATTCTAGTCTATCAATGAAAATACCTTATAATATAACGTAATATGCAGAGTATCATTGAAAATACCTTATAATATATCGTAATTTGTAGTGTATCAATGAAAATACCTTATAATATAAAGTAATATGCAGTGTATCATTGAAAATACCTTATAATATAACGTAATATGCAGTAATTCATTGAAAATACCTTATAATATAACGTAATATGCAGTGTATCATTGAAAATACCATATAATATAACGTAATTTGTAGGGTATCAATGAAAATACCTTATAATATATCGTAATTTGTAGTGTATCATTGAAAATACCTTATAATATATAGTAGTTTATCATTGAAAATACCTTATAATATAACGTAATATTCTGTGTATCATTGAAAATACCTTATAATATAACGTAATATGCAGTGTATCATTGAATATACCTTATAATATAACGTAATATGCAGTGTATCATTGAAAATACCTTATAATATAACGTAATATGCAGTGTATCATTGAAAATAATTTATAATATATCGTAATTTGTAGTGTATCAATGAAAATACCTTATAATATAACGTAATATGCATAGTATCATTGGAAATACCTTATAATATAACTTAATATGCAGTGTATGATTGAAAATACCTTATAATATATAGTAGTTTATCATTGAAAATACCTTAGAATATATGGTAATTTGTAGTGTATCATCGAAAATACCTTATAATATAACGTAATATTTGCAGTCTATCATTGAAAATACCTTATAATATAACTTAATATGCAGTGTATCAATGAAAATACCTTATAATATAACGTAATATGCACTGTATCATTGAAAATACCTTATAATATAACGTAATATGCAATCTATCATTGAAAATACCTTATAATATAACGTAATATGCAGTGTATCATTGAAAATACCTTATAATATAACGTAATATGCAGTAATTCATTGAAAATACTTTATAATATAACGTAATATGCAGTCTATCATTCAAAATACCTCACAATATAACGTAATATGCAGTCTATCATTGAAAATACCTTATAATATAATGTAATATGCAATGTATCATTGGAAATACCTTAGAATATATGGTAATTCGAGGCTATCAATGAAAATACCTTATAATATAACGTAATATGCAGTGTATCATTGAAAATTCCTTATAATATAACTTAATATGCAGTGTATCAATGAAAATACCTTATAATATGACGTAATATGTAGTGTATCATTGAAAATACCTTATAATATAACGTAATATGCAATCTATCATTGGAAATACCTTATAATATAACGTAATTTGTAGTGTATCAATGAAAATACCTTATAATATAAAGTAATATGCAGTGTATCATTGAAAATACCTTATAATATATCGTAATTTGTAGTGTATCATTGAAAATACCTTATAATATATAGTAGTTTATCATTGAAAATACCTTATAATATATAGTAGTTTATCATTGAAAATACCTTATAATATAACGTAATATTCTGTGTATCATTGAAAATACCTTATAATATAACGTAATATGCAGTGTATCATTGAAAATACCTTATAATATAACGTAATATGCAGTGTATCATTGAAAATACCTTATAATATAACGTAATATGCAATGTATCATTGGAAATACCTTAGAATATATGGTAATTCGAGGCTATCAATGAAAATACCTTATAATATAACGTAATATGCAGTGTATCATTGAAAATTCCTTATAATATAACTTAATATGCAGTGTATCAATGAAAATACCTTATAATATGACGTAATATGTAGTGTATCATTGAAAATACCTTATAATATAACGTAATATGCAATCTATCATTGGAAATACCTTATAATATAACGTAATATGCAGTGTATCATTGAAAATACCTTATAATATAACGTAATATGCAGTAATTCATTGAAAATACTTTATAATATAACGTAATATGCAGTCTATCATTGAAAATACCTCACAATATAACGTAATATGCAGTCTATCATTGAAAATACCTTATAATATAATGTAATATGCAGAGTATCATTGAAAATACCTGATAATATAACGTAATATGCAGTGTATCATTGAAAATACCTCATAAAATAACGTAATATGCAGTCTATCATTGAAAATACCTTATAATATAATGTAATATGCAGTCTATCATTGAAAATACCTTATAATATAACGTAATATGCAATGTATCATTGAAAATACCTT